>CAHIKZ030000297.1:0-72500 GCA_903632075.3 Acanthosepion pharaonis
AAAATTTTCTTCAATTAATTTTTAATTTAATAATAAATACCATGATTATTCAACTGAAGTATGGACCACACTAATGTAAATATATAAAATAAAAACATTAAGCGAAATAGTAGTTGAAAAAAGTAAAACTTAGTTTAAGCTTTAAACTTTTAAAGCTGGATAGAAATTTTGAAAATGTGTTGAAACGTGACTGAAGTGACATAATAAAGGGACAAAACTTTTAGATCATAATAATGGCAATTTCAATCTCCATACATAAAAAAATGAACGTATTAAGTAAAAAAATACAAAATAAAAAAATTATTTAAAAAATAGAATAGCACAACTAAGTTGATTAATCTTTTCAATTTTGGATTTGTAAATTTTGTTTCCACTTAATTACTATATCACATCCAAGAAATAGCCCAATACAGAATTTTACACGATTTTAAACTATTATAAATTATTATAATTAAAATTTAAAAAAAAATGAAAAAATTCTTGTAAAAAATCATTATTCATCAGAAAATTTTAATTTTTTCAGACAATAATGTCCTTAATATTACTTATTTACGGAAGCAATTAAAAGCTTTTTATAATTAAATAATGTCATAGTTTTATTGGCTTCATCATTTTTCAATTCAGAGCAGATTTTCAAATTTGAAAAAAAAGTAGGTGATTTACAATCTCCAAGGACTCCTACTTTTAACAAAAAAAAAAAAAGATTCAGGAAATAGAAAGGTTTTGTGCAAAATTTCATGAAATTAAGTAAGTGTGTGTGTGTGTGTGTGGGGGGGGGTTAACATATTTAAAAAAAAATATATTTTTTACCAAAATTTTCCAAAAAAAAAAAAAAGCATTTAAAAATAATTTCATTCATTTGTGAATAAGTCCTGAAAATTTCATTAAAATCGGACAATTACTTGATTTTTACAAGAATTTCCAAATTAATGTGTTTTCAACGGGAAAAAAGCGCACCCCCGCTCAAAACAATGTTATTTTCATGCCGCCGCGGTGATGTAAAGAAAAGAAGACTTTAATCAAAATTTGGAACATGTTAGAAAGGATTAAAATATTTCAAAAACATAATTAAAAAATACTTTGGTCTTTCATCTTAATAATAACATAAACATTTTGACGATAAAACTTTATTTTCGTTAAGTTTGTGGCTTTTTTCATTACGCTGTTTTCCCGCGAAAAACCGGAGGAACGTACATGGTTATGAATTGTTAAAGTTATTTTATTTAACTCGCAAAAAAGAAACTTAAAAAATTGAATTATTTTTCTTAACTAAGTAAAAAACTAGTAAATAAAACAAATTATGCATGACACACACTATGAAAAGTATACACACTATATAAAGTAAGATGAATACATAACAAAATTTAAAATATTTAGTGAAATAGGACATCTCTTCAAGATTTAAAAAGAAGCTTGTTGAAACGTGGGAACGATGAAACACAGAAGTGAAATGAAAGAATTGTCTACAGCCAAAAACCTTTTATGTCAAGGAGATTTCTCGAAGGGATGACAAGTTTTGAAACACGTGACCTTTTAAACATGATATCACTTAGGATATTATGGATACGAAAAAAACAAACAATATAACATTTTCAGGCAAACACCCCCCCCAAAAAAAAACAAAACAAAAAACTTTAATTATGGTAAAAAGTTTTGGGAGTATGATTTAAGCTTTTAATTTTCGCTTAGTAAGTCTCTCTCTCTCTCTCTCTATATATATATATATATATATATATATATATATATATATATATACTTCACTTAGTCTTCAATTAATAACTTGTTCCTCTGTTTGGAAGAATTTTAAAACATTTTTTTAAATTTTAATCGAAAAATGAGATTCAAACGAGAAAAATGCAAACAATTCTTGTAAAAATTCATTATTTATCGAATTTCTTTTCCTTCAGAGTGTAATGTCTTTAATGTTTATTATTTCTAAAAGTCTATATACAGTGTAACATATCAGGCTCCAGACTGAGTTTTGTAAGGCGCTTTTTGAGTGGTTAACAAATATTAAAAAAAAAAACAATTTACCTGCTCACCACTACTTCCGAATAACATCAACCTAGTTTTTGACCTGACGAAAAAACAATGCTTTCAGGATCCTGTCACGTGATTAAAAAACATATAAATTGAAGGTACGAGCGAACCCAGTCAGTGAGAATTTACGACGACTAGAATTTTCTAAACGAGTTCACGACGCTTGTATCATTATTGCAGCAAAGTACAAAGTTAGAATCTCAAGTTCTTTAACACGAATTAACTTCGTTGTAATTCAAGCTAAAATATCAACGAAACAACTCACTCACTAATTTCTGTATATATATATATATATATATATATATATATATATATATATATATATATATATATATATATATATATATATATATATATATAAATATACATATAACTACGTTCTTGTTGCGACTTAAGTTTCGTTACTTATCCAACTAATCGGGCACAAGCATGCACGTATGCAGTTGCTTTATTTTTATCTTTCTCTCTCTCTCTATCTCTCTCTCTCTCGCTATATATATATATATATATATTTAATTATTTATTTCATATATATATATATATATATATATATATATATATATATGAAAAAAATAGATAAATATCGATACAAGGGACCATACACACGTGCGATCACATATCTATAATTTAATATATATTTTTTACTGTAGAAATTCCAATTCTCAGTTCTAACGACCGTTCCGAAGTGAAATTTCTCAATAGATCTGTAAGGATACACTGTCCTACGAGATCTGTTTTGGGATCGCATAAATTCCCGACCAAAATGGTCACATGACAAACCCTCCCAGAGGCAGAGAGAGAGAGAGAGAGAGAGAGAGAGAGAGAGAGAGAGAGAGAGCGTTTGGCAGTGAGAAGGACCAAACAAGATATTGAGATGCCCGTTGAGGCAATATAAAAATGAGAACTTAACCCACTAAAACGGGCACCCTGCCTAGCGATAGAGAAATCCCCAAAAGGGTACAGGCACCTTGTGAGTAATAACCTATTGTTTGTCTGTCTAGATCAGTGGTTCTCAACCGGGGTCTACATGGACCCTAGGGGTCCATGTAATATTTTCGGGGTCCACAGGCAAAACACAATTGTTGTGTTAATTAAAATAGTAATAATAATTATTATTATAATTATAGTAGAATATTTTATTTGTATTAAATTAGTTTTCATTAAAAAAAAAAGCTTAATCGTATACTATTTCTTTGATAATTAAAACCTTAAAATTTATATTAGTGAAGAATAGAAAATTGTTCTTATGTCCAATAGCTATGAAGGGGTTCACCAAGATAAAAAAAGAAGGGGGAAAGGGGGTCCATGGTAAAAAAAGGTTGAGAACCACTGGTCTAGATTATTCAACCAAACATGCTTCGTTGAACACATGCTGCCTAAACACACACACACACACACACACACACATATATATATATATATATATATATATATATATACATGTTTATATTTCTTTTTCAGAATCATCAGTCATAAAAACAGAGATGATGCCATTCCTTGCGGACCAGGTTCTCGTAGTCCAAGAAGATTTAATTTGCTTCTGTTTGATGAAATTCTTCAATAAATCATGAATAACAGGCGCTGAAGATTTAATTTGCTTCTTCTGTAAGATGAAATTCTTCAATAAATCATGAATAATAGTCGCATGATTTAATTTGCTTCTTCTGTTTGATGAAATTCTTCAATAAATCATGAATAATAGGCACAGAAGATTTAATTTGCTTCTTCACTATGATGAAATTCTTCAATAAATCATGAATAATAGTCGCATAAAATTTAATTTGCTTCTTCTGTAAGATGAAATTCTTCAATAAATCATGAATAATAGGCGCTGAAGATTTAATAATGAAATAACTTTTTAGTGATGTTCTTTTTGCGTGTCAGGTAAGATACGAAAGGAAAAAGAGAAAAGAGAAGTAAATCTGCTGCAATATTATTTGCCGGCCAGACAAGAGGTAACCGTTGTGGACTTATCCCTGGGAGACAACTCAAAAATACGCCGAATTCTGAGTATTTATGCTTTCGATGGTAGACTAATCGTCAGTAAAGTCACTAAAACACAAAGGGTGTAGCGGACTGTGGTGCTGATGATATAAGGAACACATGTGGGTAGAACTTCCTGCTAGCCGGTCCAATCACATGAGAATGATGGACTTTAATTAAGCCCAAAGAAAACAAACATGACCGATAAATATATGTAAACAAATGTATGTTAAACAAGTTAAAGTTTGCAAGTACATGGACAGAGTTTGTGTGGTGAATATTATGTGTGTGTGTTGTGGTGAGTGTTCGTACGTACGTGTATTGTTCTTAGCGTGTTCCAAGAATTTGGGAAACGCTGTATATGTGAGATCTCACATTTGCGAGGTGGTATAAGGCTGAAGGCCTGAGGAAAAAATAGATCAAGGCTAAAGGTCAGCCAGTATTTATAGCCAGGGGAGAGTGACCCCTGGTGAAGGGTTAAGGAGCTGAGGAGGAGCTAACTCTGACAGAGGTCACAGAGCGTGGAAGGAAGAGAAACCTTGATAATGATAGATTTTGGCGATAAAAATTGTCTAGCACGACACAGTGAACCAACTTTCTTAGCAGCTGACCTAACAATGGATACAATATTGTCTTTCCACTTCATGTCAGCTGAGAACGTTAGCTCAAGATTTAACCCATAGCTGGAGAGAAAATGACATCTCGACGTGCTGTAATGGTTAGAAAGCTCGTTCTGTTAGAAGAATTAAGACTGAGTGATGAGTTCGATTCTCACTATGTGCTCCATACTTTCGGCCTTGTGCCACATTTAAGCTAAGTTTAGAAAATCAACATAACTGGTGGAAAAGAGATGGATTCATGTCTTTCGCAAGAGAATTTGTGCGAAAATTAATATAGCGAAACTCGAACTCGGCCCTCCGAATTCTCGACTCGAGTCGCCAGGGATTACACCAGCCGCACATCCCGAGCATTTACGGAAAAATACGAGAAAAAACTTGAAATAAAAATATGTACCAAGAAACATTTGATAAGGATCATTTTTTTTTAAAGGATTAAATCATATTGGAAAATAAATATTTCTTTATAGACATGTATAAAAAAACGGGAAAGTCTCGGATCATTAGTCAACTTTTTTTTTCGGATAAAGGGAAGCTATTCCAGTGGACAAAAGACTCAACAACAAAGGGGAAATACTCCGGTTAACGATGCAAGGGGAGGTAACCGCGTAATGAGAAAAATAGGATTATAAGAGTTTTTTTTTCCATTTTACCCCAACAAGGCAAAAAATATGAATTAAGAAAACAGAAGATAACGATTGACATTGGAATTAAATTCGAAATTTTTAATTTTTTCAATTCCACTCGGATCTGTACTAATCCCCGCCATCATTCAGCCGTTTGTTAATTTTTTGAAAAAAAAATTCCACTCATCAATCTTCTTCCAATCGTTACTGCATATTTGTTTTGCGGGGGGAACTTCATAGAAAACATTTTAATTCTAAGAAATAATCTTTTAGAATTGTTTAATTGATTTAATAAAAATTCGAAAATTTCGAAAAACTAAAGCTATGACGGTAATATTATTAAGATATTTGAGGAAATAAAGAAATAAAACTATTTATACGTTTGTGTCGTTGTAACAAAGTGCATTGTCACAGTGAGGGAATTTATACCTGGTACCGGTCTAATTTCATTCATATTCTATCGGTAAGAATTTCCTTTTGGACAGAATCTTTGTTAGAATTCTTATGTTGTGGAACAGACACGAGACAAGATGATCTCAAACCCATTCAACTTTAGACTCAATTATTATTGTTCTTACATATCCTCATGTTGTGTGTGGATATGAAACATCGACTTCATTTACAAAGGGAATGAAAACATACGGTAATATAAATATATGAAAATTGAAATAAAACACAAAAGTCTTCCTATAAAAACACTAGCAGACACACACACACACACACACACATATATATATATATATATATATATATATATATATATATATATACACATATATATGCGTCATCCACAGACTGTTTCGCTGTATCACAGTGGCTAGACGTATGGTTGCCTCTAGCTAGGATCGATCGAAACGTCCGACTAAAATGACGGTAGGGTGAAGGGGAATTTAAGCATATTTATTTTAGATTCTACCACATTATTAAGTCAGTTTTGGCGCAGAGAGTCAAGGGATGAAATTTTTCAGGGAATCTATCTATCTATCTTAGTTCCTGTTTTTATTTTTAGATAAACACAGTTCCTGTTTGACTATCTATCTCAGTTGCTTGAGAACTATGATTCTATTTCCTGTTTGAAGATCTATCTATTGCATTATTAGTTCCTGTAATATCTATCTATCTATTTTACAAACCCACATCTTCCTATCCTAGATCTCAGCTCCTGTTTGAAATACAATTTTTCAGTTTGTATCTATCTATCTATCTATCTATTAGTATCTCTCAGTTCCTGTTTTGTATCTATCTATCTATCTATCTATCTATCCTATCTATCTATCTATCTATCTATCTTCTATCTGTTTGTATCTATCTATCTATCTATCTATCTATCTATCTCAGTTCCTGTTTGTATCTATCTATCTATCTATCTATCTATCTATCTCAGTTCCTGTTTGTATCTATCTATCTATCTATCTATCTATCTATCTATCTCAGTTCCTGTTTGTATCTATCTATCTATCTATCTATCTATCTATCTCTGTTTGTATCCATCTATCTATCTATCTATCTATCTTCTCAGTTCTGTTTGTATTATCTATCTATCTATCTATCTATCTATCTATCTATCTATCTCAGTTCCTGTTTGTATCTATCTCATCTATCTCATCATCTATCTATCTATCTATCTATCTCAGTTCCTCTATCTATCTATCTATCTATCTATCTATTTCTCAGTTCCTATCTATCTATCTATCTATCTATCTATCTCAGTTCCTGTTTGTATCTATCTATCTATCTATCTATCTATCTATCTATCTATCTATCTATCTCAGTTCCTGTTTGTATCTATCTATCTATCTATCTATCTGCTCCTGAAAAATTAGGGGTGGGGATGGAGTCGGGGAGGAGGAAACAAAATCAAGGAAAACTGGAGACCAATAATATTCAGACCCAGCAAACAATTCATCTGTTTACAGTGAGAAGGCTTGAGGGATCTGATATATAAGGACTCCAGGACCTTGAGGTGATATAAAGAGTCTGATCGAGACAAAATAGAGAAAAAGTCCACAATGAAATAAGATAAAAAAAGAAAAATCTCCCAGGATGCTTCTTGACAGGAAGAACAAATGTCGCATGCGCGGAAAAAGAGGCGTTTCCTGGCGTCAAAGACATACAAGAAGGATCGTTCTCTTTTCCTCTGAACTTTCAACCGATAAGCACGTGTCATTTGCCCGGGAAGGCATTTCCCTTCAACAGACCGTTGCTACCTTGTAATAAATTTCCTAAATTCATTTCCAGTGTCTCTGCCTCCTCCTTTCCTTTGTATCTTTTATTTCAGCAACAAGAAGAATTCTGGAGTTTGAACAAAATCAACAGAAACAACCCAAGAATTATACATTTTTAAAACTCCAAACATTCATACCTTTTCCCAATGCTCGTAAGTGAATAATATAATAAAACCCAACTTGAATTGGAACTCGACTCTCCGATTTACGATTTCGAGTCGATATCTATTACACCACTCGCACATCTAAGATTACACTCCTAGTATTCCAAAGCAGTCACCCATCGAATTACTAACCAGGCTCGATGTTGCTTAACTTCGGTGATCGTACGAGAAACCGGTGTTTCAATGTGATATAAAGAAAAGAGAACAAGCTCCTATTCTAAAATGATAAACAAAAAAACAATTTACACTATTCGGATTATTGTCCTCATCCCTGTTGCCATATTTATCACAACGTTTCGGCCGTTGTACGCTCCGGCCTTCTTCAAGTGGTTGGAATGTCGAATTGAACCCATTATTTCACTCGCTGGTGTAGACTGTTCTAATTTCATGTGCCATGTCTAATGGATGTCAGTTATCAGTTGTCTCCTGTTAATTCCCCTCTCCAAGATCTCCACCGCCTTAACCAGGTATTGAACTCACACTCTTTGGGTCCTGTCACTGGATCTAACCAACGCCTTTATCCACTGTGCCATGTGTCCTTGAGGAATAATGTAAATGATGTGCATAATACCTCATCTCAGAAATATAGACAGATAAAAAATCAATTTTTTTTCCAATCTGACAAATGACGCTCTTTCTCTGAATACCAATCCACAGAAACTTGCTTTTTTAAGGTTTATCAACCTTTTAAAAGTCAGAAAATATTTTTAAATTGTGAGAATTTTTTTAGATAACTATGATTTACTGATACAAGTCCGACTAATTAATCCATAGCTGGGGGGAGGAGAGGTGGATTCATACCTTTCCAAACGCTCGTGAGTAAAAATATAATGAACCAAGCTTGCATTGGAACTCGGCACTCTAATCTACATTTCCAAGCCGATATCTATTACACCACCCCCACAGCCACCATTACAGCAACTGGTATTCCCAAGCTGTCACTCATCTAACTAGTGACCAGGGTCGACGTTGTTTAACTTTTCGGTGATCGTACGAGAAACAAGTGTTTCAACCTGATATAACCGTAAGCCTCTGCTTTAGTGACCTTATTAGTTGAATATTAACCCAGTTTTTTCATTCTAGGATGTTCGAGGAATTAAGTGCAATGACAAAGGATTAAATTATGTTGGAAAATAAATATTTCTTTATAGAGATGTATAAAAATGTGGGAGTCTCAGATTATCTGTTAACTTATTTTCGATAATTCCGATGACAAAAGATAAAAAAAAAAGTTCAGTTAATGATGCAGGGAGGTAACTGCGTAAAGAGGATATAGTGGGTCAGCCAATTTGTATTGGTTATAAATAGAAATAAAAACTGACCCTCTACAATTTTTACAATATCAAATGTAACAAAGACAACAACAAGAAAAATAATCAAGTAGAAGAAATTATGAATTTGTTCAACAATAAATATTTTTTATAAACACAACAAATACATAATATATAGTGCAAAAGTTGATAAACACAATAGAGTTCTTTGGTGTGTGTTACTGAAAGAATTTGAGTTACTGTACTGTATGTGTGTAAATGACATGGTTCAGTTAGCTATATTTGTTTTTATAGGAAAATTAAACAGATGTTTTTTGTGTAATAATTAGAAAAAAGTATTGTCTTGACTCACTGATTGTTATAGAGTTTTTTCGCTCATTAACCAGAGATTCTTCTTGTGGAATGGAATATTTTGTGGGAGTGAGCGTTAAGCCTGGAGATGGTTGACAAAGTTTGTTGTTGTATTGAAGATAAAGTTCGTCTCCTTTGCTGTGTTGATTCCCAATGAAGTCAAGTGAATTGGTTCAATATTTTAAGTGCCCACTGACCAAGTCGCGTCGAAGTTTTGTTTTTATTAGTTCTCTTGGTCACGTGGGGAGGCTCGTAAACATGTTTACATTTTATGGTGTCAACTAGAGGTCAAAATTTGGGTCGGTACCTTCGGACGTAGTTGACGACACCTAATTACTATTTTACAACCAATCAAAATTCATCAGTTGTTATATCTGGTTGGGAGCATCTATGTGTTTAACTTGCACAAAATTTAAGATAAAAAAAAATGTAAGAATCTGATTCTACAAGGATAATAAGTGTTTTTTTTTTGTTTTTTTTTAAATGTCTGATTGTTAGTCAAGTTGTTTGCAGATCAAGGGAGGCTATTCTGCTGACAAAAGATAGAAGAACGAATCTGGCTTGATAAATTTGATAAAATCTACTGTTTTGGAGTTATTGACAGTGAATTTTGGATTCATTCGCGTCGCGGGCAGCCATTACTGGTGTTGTTGGTATACATTCGCTGCAGAATAGCTATCATTGCAGGTATCATTGCGTAAACTGAGCGTGTCTACATAAATAGTTCTCGTGCGCAGTAATTGAGACAAATTTAGACAAGAAAGGTCAGTTCTGCGCATAGCTTTCCGTAATCTTCTGCGCTTAGCTTTCAAGACACATGACACAGTGGATAAAGGCGAAACATTGTAATAAATATGGCGACAAAGATGAGGACAATAGTCCGAATAATGTAAATAATGTACATTATTTCTCAGAAATATAGACAGATATTAAATGTAAGTATTCCGGAAATTTTTAATAGGAACTGAGTGCGGGTGTTCCACTGCAAATTAACCAATAAATTTTTGGACGGTTAGTTAGGATGGAGGGCGGCTCGGAATTAAAAATCAAAGAACCGAGTTCGAATTCTAGTGAGGCTCGGTACATTCACTTATCAAGAATAAATCTGGAAAAGGTGCGGATACATTACATCCATCCAGCTATGGGTTAAATCATAAGACTTTTACATAGAAATCATTGTTATTATGAAGAAGTTTTTTTTAGGCCCCAAAAAAAAAAAAAAAATCTTATACTTCAAAATCATGTTTCGGATTTTTAACCCACAAAGAGTAGACAAATTGTAAAAAAAAAAAAAAAAAAATCACGAATGAATGAATAAAAAATACACAGTTGTGGTGATCACTTACATGTGCCACACCTCTGCTTTCTTTAATGTCATTGGTTCATAAATATATGATACTTATTATATGACAATTTTGCCATCGCACGTAATTTGAATTTTTCTCTAAAATCACGGATTGGTCCATTTCCTGACCAATCGCGTATTTTAGTATCTTTCTATATTTTGGCGCCAAGCTCACTGGAGCCTATGCGTAACTATAAAAACCCTCTCGCTGTAAGCCAACAGCCAGTAGCAGTTCAATTTTTGGAAAATAAGGCACGGCGCTATATTGACATTTTAATTCTTAATTATTACTCATTCGAGTAATCGTACCAATTCCTATTGATATCACTCATGAACATTACATCTATCTACACTGATAAAACACTGTGGAACTATTATTTATTTAGCTAAGATCTCAATTGAACTTTGTAGTTAAATAACAGTCAATATTGTACTCAACATTAATTAACTTGCCCTTTTTTATTACGGAAAAAGGGAAGCAACTTTCTTTATACTTATTGTTGAAATTTGTATATCATTGTTAATACAATATTTTATTAATGTTCACTGAGCTTGATTATTTTTCTCTCGTGTATGTTGTGCATTATTCATGTGGGGTGTTGTTTTACAAGAACACAGCTTTCCTTCTTGATAATATTTACGGTGACCCTAGCCAACAACTCTTACAGTCACTCATCGGCTCAGAGAACCTCCAGAAAAATTCAAACGAAAAATGAAAATAAAGAATTTAGAAATCTCTTAAAATTTCAAGTTTCGTTCTAAATTTAAACAAGCATAAAGAGTAAATCCGCCATAAATATTGTGCCTCTAAAACCCTAACAGGCTAATGAATTGTGAGTCTTGGCAAAACAGTTTACTTTTAACTTATAAAGAATTTACTTACCAAATTTGCTTTTCGTTGCATTTAGAAAGGAATGAGTCGGTCTCCTCTTTCTGCCATTTCTGGCTTAAATATTTGGGTAGACGGCTCTCTTGCTCGGAAATGTACTCAATTCGGAGCTGATAAAACTCTGAACGTAAAAGCTTCGAGAATGCAACGTAAAGCCAGCTCATGGCTGTTCACAGATATTAAATAAAGGGAAGTCGTGGAGATCCATGGATGCTTACGTCCTGAATGGATATAACATGTAAAAAAAAAACCAAGGGCTTATTAGTCTAAATTTATTGTGAAATTTTTTCTTCGTGGAAGTAAATTAAAGGGAAGGAATTCTGTTAAAGAAGTGTTAGAATCTGTAGGATATAAACTAACAAAAGTTACTTCCCTTGGCAAGTTAACTAGGCGATCGGATTTTGTGTGGAGGTACTTTGATTGTGCGAGGCCTAAAGTTTAAAATGCTTGTTAGAAAATTAAAAAGTTTTTGAAGTTTTGATTTCATTTTTAATTCCTAGCTAATAAATTTATTTAATATTCCCTAAAACGGACATAGTTTTGTGCATTTCCAATCGTCATTGGAAACTGTATTTATCTTTAATAATTAAAAAATCGATTTCGCCCCAAGAAAGACAATGAAGCAACTAAAACACAAGGGGTTACTTGGTGCGGAGGAATTAGAAACAGAAAAATTGCTAAGGACCAATAACAAAAGAATTGTAATCAGGAGGACAGCAGATAGCGAGTGACATTGTATTTATATTTTTGAAGATTAAAGTTGGCTGGAAAGCGTGGACCCAGAAGGGAGTTCCACAAGCGAGAAGTGCAAGAAAAGAAATTGTTAGCATAGAACTTACGGCTACATGTAGCCAGTTCAACTTTAAAAACACCTATGTGTCTTTTTTAATCAATATCACCACATATAAGGCAATAAAGCCACTAAGACACAAGGGGTTACAGGAAGTGGAATAATTAGGAACAGTAACATTAATAATGAGCGGAAAGAGGAAAGAGTAATAAGGAGGACAGTAGATAGGGATTGACACTGCATTTAGATTTTTGCAGGTTAAAGTTGGCTGGAAAGCATGTATCCGGAAGAGAGTTCCACAAGAGAGGAGTACGAGAAAAGAAATAGAATTTACGGTTACATCTAGCCAGCACAAGTGTAAATTTCTGAGACCTCTTTGCCTCTGTACTATGTAATACTGCGCTTGAATTCAAAGAGTCTTGGTAGCATAGTGAGAACGATATTTATTTGTGAATATTTACAAAATATGGCACAAGGCCATAAAGGGGAATGGGGAAAAGGACGGTCTTCTTCTGTCTTAATATTAAATTTAGCTAGCCACAAACACTGACCCAGACATACCACAATATTCCTAACACCAAAACAACGCATTCTTATTTACCTTTTTTACTACATTCACCATAATACCTCATTGTCTCTATGAAAGCCCTAACTAGTTCCCATGTGTAAATTCATTGTATATAGGGGAAAGGCAATAAAATAGCAATTAAAAACTAGCCCCAAGGAGTATTTACAATATGAAAATAAAACTATTTAAAAGAAACCAAATAAAATAATGTTAGTAATAAAACCCCCCACCCAATCCTTAAATGTGGTAGAAACATCAGTTCACTGGACGAAATCAATGTGGGACTTTAATAATATAAAAACATTCATTCATCTCATGCACTCACTCAAACACACTCAGTCAAACACGAAAAGCCCACTCGAAACGAAAGGCGCCCCGCATCCACCAGAGAACTGACATCACTGACTACCTAACGAGGGAGGGGATGGGGAATTAAACTAAAGAAAAATAGGGACAGAAATAAAAGGGGTCTATGAGCATACGTCCCCATAGCTAAGTTAACTGGAATGAAGAAATTAAACAAACAAAAACAACTCTAAACTAGCCTAATTTCGGGTCGGGTTGCCTATGTTCAACCCAGGAAGAACATTATCCTGATGCCTAATTGACATCAAAATGCCACTCTAGGTCAGCCCCTTTTACTCGACACAAACGCGCAAGATTCACCCACCTTTTGCCAAATTCTGATAGTGATGAGCTCATCCGAACAATTATTATGAGTGTCTTTATAGAAAAGGCACAGGGAAGCCGAGACGTCAGAACAGGGCCAATAATATTGCTGATTCTTTGGATTTTATCAAGGACCTGAAGGTAAATAGCAGGGACACCGGACAATATATAACAGCAATTTACTAAGCATGGATGAAAGGAAGACTTCTAGATATGTATTTTCCTACCTACATTTATATATGTTACACATTAAACTAAGCACAACTGAATATCATTAAAGGATGAGAAATTTTTGCGGATTTTGATGTCATTTGAATTTGAGTCCCAATATTTTCTCAAGCATTGGTACCTCCTTCATTGTAACTGGCATTAGTTCAGGTCTGATTGGCAGTGATAGAATGTAACTAGTTTGTTTTTTTTCTGGATCAAAATTAGTACTGCACTTAAATTCAAAAATTAGTTACCATAGCCAAGGCACAGAGAAGCAATGTTATAGTGGTGGCAAAGTGACTGAAGCCGAGCTGCCAGATCAGGACCAATAATATTGCTGATTCTTCTTTGGATTTAATCAAGGAGCTCTAGGTAAATAGCAGGAGCAGCGGGCCATTCTAAGCATGGATGAATGGTAGACTCATAGATATGTAAAATAGATACTGGAGAGAAAAAAAATATCTCGCACATCACAGTGAACTGACCTAACAATGGATTCAATAGTCTTTTCACTTCATATAAGCCGAGAACTTTAACCCGAGAAAGCTAAATCTATAAATTTGTTCATATTCACAGATCTCTGAACATAACAAAATTCTCTTTTTTCAAAAATGTTTCTATGATAAAATATATTTTTTCTGAAACGTTTCTTGAGAAAAAATAACTGATTTAAAGTTTAATTAATCTGAATTAAAAAAATAATAATAATTATTTTTAGTTTTAAATATCACAGAAATGCGTCTTTTTTTAAAGATGGAATAGGAAATGTTTGATTCGTTCAATGAATTATTGATAGTCTGAGGTTTAGGAAATCCAACTAAGGGGATGGTTACTAGAAAATTGCATGACGAAATCCACCTTTTTTAACATCATTCTTTTTAGATAACACATATTAGGTATTTTATATGTTATTAAATTTAATTACCATATTTTACGCATTCTAATAGTTTATTAAATGTTAGCCACTTTGTTTAAATTACGAAGACGCCAGTTGAGCAAATGTTAGAATATATTTAATAAATTTAAAATATACTATAGGTACATCTTTTTTTTTCGATAACTTCGTGAATGGGTGCCTGGAAATGAAAGAATTCTTAAAAAAAATTATTTATCGTTAATGTTTTTCTCAAGATCATTTTGTTCATAATATACCTTATTCATAAAATCAATCAAAATCTTTTCTGATTAAATAATGTCTTATTTTTATTTTTTCATTTTTACGATTCAGAGTTTTTCTACGTTTAGTATTTTAATATGGCGTAGATTACTTTAGAAATTCCAGTTGTCAGTTGTAACAACCGTTCCGAAGTGAAATTGCTCTGTGGACAAATAAAATATTACCGTAGACCCTATTTTGCTATTTTTTTTTTCTGTGGGTCCCAGTAATGTTACATGACCCCACCCGACTCCAGCAATAAATAAATAAATGGCAATAAATCTAAGGGAAGTAAATCCTTTGTAGAAAATTTCTATTTCATTTCACCATAATTTTTAAGAAGTTACCTCCCTTGGGAATTTATATCTCACCATATAAAAATTGAATATTAGTCCAAATTAAGGGAAGTGCAATCTAAATTAAAAACCAAAAAAAAAAAAAAAAACAACAAAAAACAAAACAAAAAAAACACAAAAAAAAAACACACAAAAAACCCCCACAATTATGGTGAATCTACTGAGGATTGAACCCATAACTATTTGATAAATTAAATCCTTATAAATTACTTCACGGAGAAAAACATTACTTCATTTTAATGTACATATATCTTTCCCCATGGCTCTGAATTTCTTTCTTCCTTTTTCTCCGTATAGCTCTGCCGTCCTGGGTATGACGTTAAACTACATCCGCGTCCTGGGTAAGACGATAAACTACATCCAGCAGCAAGGCCTCTGATCAGGAGGCTTTGAGGAGCGTGGAACCACCTCTTAATTGCTGGTGTTCCCAGGTTCACCCTGATCTGTGGTGGTAGCACCTGTTAGGGTCCCAGCTATGGGCAAATAGTTAACCCCGAAACTGAGGTAAAAAGCATTTTGAAAGTGTAAAAATAGGTTTTAATACTAGAAATACTTTGTAAAAAAATTATTACCAGAAATAAATTTTTGAAGAAAAAAAATATTACCAGCAATACATTTTTTTTTTTTTTTTTAAAATATTACCAGCAATGCGTTTTTGAAAAAAAAAGAATATTACCAGCAATGCGTTTTTGAAAATAATATTACCAGCTATACAATTTTGAGGAGAAATATTACCAGAAATAGATTTTTTGACAAAACAAATATTAGCAGGCAAAAAAAGAAGTTGTTGGCATTAAATGACCCATAGAGGTGTTGATATGCCGTAAACCAAACCAAACCGTATAGCTCCGAGTTTTTAATAATAGCGAAACTCACCCACCCACTCTATATTTATCTACTACCTACAAAATGTGAAATTTATCTTAACAGACTTCGTAAAAAAATACTTCCGTTACAGAATGCTTAAACAAGCCTCAAATAGCAAATCCCTGTTAGAACTCTGACGACCCATGCAACCACTTTTAATCCCGCCTTCGGATCTTCTGTCACTGTTAACTTGAGCTTGGATATCCAGTTGGGGTCGATTTTCCTCACACTGACTGGGGATGAACCGACTGAGATAAGTAAAAAAAGACAAACATTTTGTACTTTTTCCGAAGTTTTTATTTTTTTTAATAATTGAAATGATATAAAATAAATCATTTGAGTCCATTGTCAAAGTATGCAAAGTTACATTCCCTGATGATTAATCAAAGTTCATGCCCATAAACACAACTCTTGCTTGAAATTAAAACCCCCGCTTTCAAAATTAACGTTACCTTCCTTAAAGATATAAAATTTAAGCGGAGTTTGATGCCAGAATAAAATGATCTGTGCAGTGCACCAACTGAGGACCCGAACCCGCTACCGGGTAATTAAAGTCTGAAAGATTATCAAATGTCCCACGGTTTCTATGTTAAAAAGAAAGTTGATCTTGGGTCTCCAATAACAATTACCTTCCTCCCTTCTTAATATCCTTTAATTTAATTTAATTTATTGTCTTTCTTTCTTTCTTTTTCTTTCTTTCATTTATTATTTGTTTGTTTGTTTCTTTTTTTCTTATACGACAGATTATCAACGACATAAGTGTTCACCTGTGACTGCTGAACGGTCACCTTACAAAAGAAGAAATGGCTTGAAGAGACGGGTATGTTTTTCTATCGTTGAATGCTAACGATATCAGAAAAATAGAAAATTTATAGAAATTACAATCATAAAGAAACAGTTGAAATTTCTGGGAAACCTAATAACTAAAGAGGCCATAGAGACGTCAATACTCACAGGGCATATTAGGAATAAGACGAAAATGTTAAGCAGTAACTGATCAATGTTAGAAATGCTTAATTAGTGCAACATCATTTAGTTTTATTAACATTACTTCTGTAGACTGCTTTCAAGGGAGGTAATTCGATTAAGTACACAGACAAAATCTACATATTTACTTCCCTTGAAGATTTTTAATCTTCCCGAGGCACGGTGGAGTAATGGATAGCGGCTCGGATTGAGGAATCGGAGAGCCGAGTTCGAATTCCAGTCGAATCCATTACATTCACTTACGTGCTAAGACACCTGAGAAAGGTATGAATCCACTTCTTCTTCCCCCACCCAGCTATAGGTAAATAGTAAGACAGACCGTTTTCCATAGCCTTGGATGGCAACTGGTCTACCGCAGAAAGAAATGGCAACCTACTGTGGGGGAAAAAAATTGCCTCGTCATGAATCGAAAGTTACATGATCGCCTAAGCGTGTATTACGCATGGTACTGTAGTGAAAGAGATAATCAGGTACCCCGGAAAAAAGTTCGTGTTTTGTGTGCGATCTGCCGAAGAAGGATTACCAAAAGTAGTCAACAAAAATCTTATAGCGAAGAAAACGGCAACTTACCTCGTCAGACCAAGCTACAGCGTGTCGCGTGTATTCTACGACGGAAAAAGTGACGAAAAAGAAACAAGTCCGTCGCAGGAGTTGCAAATTACGGAGCATCCTATCCCAGCTGTCGACGAATGAAAAAAATAGGTTCTGCCGATAAAAGCAGTTGGTGTTCTCGATTCGGGGCGGAAAATTCAGGCATTTTTGGCTTCGACGTTTGTTAGAGATTGAGTTATTTTTCTGACTGGTTACACGCATTGTGATTTGAGATAGTACCGGCGAATCGAGTTTTCAGCATTTCTTTCTGCACCCGATATTCGAGTCTGTACTTACAGTGATTTTTCTTTGTGTTGTGGAAGTAATCTGCGACAAATACTTCCTTTGCTTTCAGAACGCTTACACTTACAGGTACATAACTGACTAAGTGGAATTTATGACTATTTCAATTTTTGTAATATGCGGTGTACTTCAGTCTTTGAGATCAACCATATTGTTATATATGGTCAGCCGAAGCATTTGAATGATAAATCTATTCGTGAGTCACTTGTATCGAGTAAGACGTTTAACCCATTAACTGCCAAATTTTTTTAATGAGCATTTTTGGCCCAGACAGGTGTTTTAGGAGTTTATTTATTCCTTATGTTTAATTTCAGTAGTCACCATTGTCGTTTTTATAGAAACTAGAACATCAAATATATATGTGTGTATAAAGCATCAAAAATAATATTGATTAGAAATAATAAAAAAAAAATACTTTTTGATATGTCCCGGAAAAGGGATATATTTGAACGAAGTAGCTAAGTGGTTTGGGCTACTGTAACCAAATAGAATACAGTAGCAGTAATCGACTGGTACGCGTCATGGTTGCAGGTAAGAAGTGTAGATCAATGGCGTAGTCCAATGGGCGTCGTTATAGACTTGGCTCTCAGACTAAGCCTTTTTGACTCTCCTACACGTCCGTCTGTATTTATGACGGACACCAGCCAGTCATATTCCAGTGAGGGGGAACACAGGTATACGCATATTCCATTATATCACTTTTCAAAATAGTCATTATTTTTCTACTCGTGAAATGTAAAATTACCACAGAAAGTGTCTTCTTACGGCTAATAATAAAATCTTTAAAGGCTAAGTGTTGTAAAATATACCTTTGCAAATGCAATGTAAATACAAGGAATAACATGTAGCGAGTTTAATTTTAACAGATCCCCAAATGGAGCTCATACACTGGCTTAAAACAAACTAAAACATCTTGGTGCCATTACTGATAACTAATTACTGATGAGAAATTGAAATAGTCATAAATTCCACTCAGACCCCGATTTGTTTATTGTGTTTTTACAAGATGTACAAACATCTTACAAGTCTTAATATTGTAAATGTATTTTATTGATTTGAAGTATTTTTTAATAAATAATTTTGATAAATAAGCGGACATGTGTAATAAAGTTTTACATAGCACTAAATTTGAATTCCTTACAAGAATTCGAAAGATAGTGTGTGTGAATCAATGTGATAGAATGCACATTAGAAAAAAGAAAGAAAGAAAGAAAGGAATTAAGATTAAAGAAAGAAAGAAGAAAGAGAAAAGACAGAGTAAAGAAGGAGAAATGAAAGATAGAAAGAAAGACGATAAGAGAAAAGAAAGAAAGAATGAACGTAAAAGAAAAGAAAGAGAATAAAGAGAAAAAGGACGAAAGTAAAAGAAAAGGACGAAAGAGAAAAGAAAGATAGAAAGAAAGAACGAAAGAAAGAAAGAGAAAGGAAAGACAGAATGAAAGCAAGAAAAAAAAAACGAAAGCCAGGGAAACAAAGAAAGTAATAGGAAAGAAAGAAAGAACTAAAGTAAGAGAAAAGAAAAAAAAGAAAGAAAGAGAAAAGAAGGAAAGGAAGAAAGAATGGCCCTTGATTATGATGAGAATGATTGATTTGATTTTTATGATTTGTCAACCTCTTGTAAGTTATTTACAACCAAAAAATATTTGGGGATTTTAAGAACTCCAATGTCCAATTCCAAGACCCGTACATCTAAGCTCACGGCTCCTAATATTCCCAAGCAAAAACCAGACTCTACGTTGCTTAACTTCAGTGAGTGAATAAGAACCTATCTATCTATCTATCTATCTATCTATCTATCTATTTCAGTCTGTTCATTATCTATCTATCTATCTATCTATCTATCTATCTATCTACTTCAGTCTGTTCTATCTATCTATCTATCTATCTATCTATCTATCTATCTATCTATCTATCTATCTATCATCTATCTACTTCTATCTACTTCAGTCATTATCTATCCTATCTATCTATTCTATCTATCTATCTATCTATCTATCTACTTCAGTCTGTTCATTATCTATCTATCTATCTATCTATCTATCTATCTATCTGTATTCATTCATTATCTATCTATCTATCTATCTATCTATCTATCTAGTCTGTTCATTATTCTATCTATCTATCTGTTTCATCTGTTGAAAATTATCTATCTATATCTATCTATCTATCTATCTATCTGTTTCAGTCTGTTTGTTCTATTATCTATCTGTTTCATCATTCATTATCTATCTATCTATCTATCTATCTATCTATCTATCTGTTTCAGTATGTTCATCTATCTATCTATCTATCATTTCATCTATCTATCTATCTATCTATCTATCTATTTCAGTCTGTTCATTATTATCTATCTATCTATCTATCTATCTATCTATCTATCTATCCATTCATCTGTTTCAGTCTGTTCATTATCTATCTATCTATCTATCTGTTTCAGTCTGTTCATTATCCTATCTATCTATCTATCTATCTATCTATCTATCTATCTATCTATCTATCTATCTATCTATCTTCAGTCTGTTCATTATCTATCTATCTATCTATCTATCTATCTGTTTCATCTATCTATCTATCTATCTATCTATCTATCTATCTGTTTCCAGTCTGTTCATCTATCTATCTATCTATCTATCTATCATCTATCTGTTCTATCTAGTCTGTTCTATCTAACTATCTATCTATCTGTTTCATCTATCTATCTATCTATATCATCTATCTATCTATCTATCTGTTTCAGTCTGTTCATTTCTATCTATCTATCTATCTATCTATCTATCTATCTATCTGTTTCAGTCTGTTTGTATCTATCTATCTATCTATCTATCTATCTGTTTCATCTGTTCATCTATCTATCTATCTATCTATCTATCTGTTTCAGTCTATCTATCTATCTATCTATCTATCTGTTATCTAGTCTGTTCTGTTATTATCTATCTATCTATCTATCTATCTATCTATCTATCTATCTGTTTCAGTCTGTTCATTATCTATCTATCTATCTATATCTATCTATCTATCTATCTATCTATCTATCTATCTATCTGTTTCAGTCTGTTCATTATCTATCTTATCTATCTATCTATCTATCTATCTATCTATCTATTCATCTATCTATCTATCTATCTATCTATCTATCTATCTATCTACTTCAGTCTTTCTATCTATATCTATCTATCTATCTATCTATCTATCTATCTATCTATCTACTTCAGTCTGTTCATTATCTATCTATCTATCTATCTATCTATATCTATCTATCTATCTATTTCAGTCTGTTCATTATCTATCTTCTATCTATCTATCTATCTATCTATCTATTTATCTATTCTATCTATCTATCTATCTATCTATCTATCTATCTATTTCAGTCTGTTCATTATCTATCTATCTATCTATCTATCTATCTATCTATCTATCTATCTATCTATCTACTACAGTTTGTTCATTATCCATCTATCTATCTATCTAATATTACAAATAATGTAAGAAACACTTTTATTGGGTTGGTGCATAATTATCAGGCGTTTTTTAAACAATATTTATTATGAATAAAAAAACATATCAATTCAACAATAAAATTTTTAAATGATTATTCCGGCAAGTCACCATTTATCTCAATTTTATAACCTGAAAATAACAATTTTTTTTTTTTTATAAAAAACAGCAATTTTTATTAACAAATAACTCGCCTACGAAAACGCCTGATAATTATGCACCAAACAAATCAAAGAAAGAATCATTTAAAGAAAGTAAGGAAAGATGAATACAAAAGCGAATGGTTAAAAGCAAAGAAAAAGCTTTTGTAGTGAAAAGATAGAATGAAAAACTGAATGAATGACAGTAAGAAACAATGAATGAATAAAAAAAAAAGACATTAAGATTGAAACGAAGAAAAGATAATCTGACTGAGAAAGGAAGAATTTGTGATTTCCAAGATCTCGAGACATGATGCTAAGGTTAACCGGAGACTATCGTGAATAATTGTATGTTCCAAAAATAAAAAAAAAACAGCGGTAACATTTACACCGGCAGATACCCAATGATATTTCAGAAAAATCGATTGCAGCTTCCAATCTGCCAAGTAAATGTTCTAGCCACCAACTTTAGCGAGTCAGGGAGAGAGCGCTATCGAGTTGAAAGTTGTTAGTTTCTTCGTCTTCCAGGTCAGGAACCAGTCGGAAACGAACTGGAGGCCGCTGGCATGGACACACATTCCGTGTCCACGACAAATAAACGTTCTCGGTGGTCAGACGTCGGAAGAACGACCGTATATCTCCACAGCATCTAGAACATTATCAGTAATGGCACCGAGATGTTGATTAGCACCATTGACGAGCAGTACCAGGTGGCGGGGTCCGCTGTCGGACTTGTTGTCCACGAAGGCACCTGGCACAAGGCGTACGTTATGAGCACCGAGTTGATATATGAAAAGCGCTTGTTCAACATGCCCAAACACTGTCGTTTTTACCTAAATAGGAAGAAATTATTCATTTCACTGCAAGCAAGGTGATAAAGCCACTAAGATGCAAAGATGTGAAGGCATAACGGTTGATGTTTCTATCTATCTATCTATCTATCTATCTATCTATCTATCTATCTACTTCAGTCTGTTCATTATCTATCTATCTATCTATCTACTTCAGGCTATCTACTTCAGGCGATCTATCTATCTATCTATCTATCTATCTATCTAAATTTTTGAAGATCAAATTTGACTGGGAAGCAAGAAGCCGGAAGAGAGTTCCACCAGCGAGAAGTGCGATGGGAGAAACTGTTAGCATAGAACTTACGGTCACATCTACTGGAAAATGATGAGACCTTACCGTCAATCTAGTAAAGATAAATGGCGTAGTTAGTCTACTAGGACGGCAAGCTAATCCCCATTGCAGACGCCTGCTCAGTCACATTTGTGTTTGTTCACCACCTACAGCAACTATGCTGACCGAACCGTAGTTACAGTAACTGGGAGAGAGCGCGTTATCTAGTGTGAACAAGGCTAGCACGCTCAAACTCTCGGTCACGATGACTTGTGACTTCGAGCTAACACAATCAATGACGGCTCCCGCGGTTGGTTGGAAGCTGTCAACCCAATAGGGTCAAACCCGTGGTATGGTTTTCAGGCAATTTCCAAAAGTGCAATAAGCTGGAATCGTTTACTCCAGACCAAAAAATCTTGATGAGATTCGAACCCGGGTTTCATGGTCAGAAAGCGAATGTTCTAACCACTCGGCCATAAACCGCCAATCTTGCATGCGCTTAAACTTATAAACTGTAGGTACCTTAAGTGATAATTCACCAGAACAATTACCATGAAAGTATTTATAGAAAAGGCACAAAGGAAGAGACAGTGCGTTATGAAGCAAAAAAACTTGTATTAAGACGAAGCGACAGCAAGTCCAAACGACCAAAATTCTTCAAAATGTCTAATAAATTAAACGAAAACAGTTGGAACGAGGAATCATTTGGACAATTTCTATACTCACCAGAACAAGTTGCATGAAAGTATTTCTATAAAATGTACAGGGAAGCTACGTTGCGGCGATGGGAAAGAAACTGAAGACGAGAAGCTGAGGTGATGGAATAAGCCTTATGTACTGCGTAAGGGGTCGATGGAATAACCCGGAAGCGAGGCCTATGTGATTGATGCAATAAGCATTATGGACAGCGTACGGAGTCGATGGAGTAACCCCGATGAGATGCCTATGTGATTGATGGAATAAGCCTTATGTACAGCGTACGGGTTGGATGGAATAACCCGGATGCGAGGCCTATGTGATTGATGCAATAAGCATTATGTACAGCGTACGGAGTCGATGGAGTAACCCGGATGAGATGCCTATATGATTGATGGAATAAGCCTTATGTACAGCGTACGGGTTGGATGGAATAACCCGGATGCGATGCCTATGTGATTGATGGAATAAGCCTTATGGACAGCGTACGGGGTCGATGGAATAACCCGGATGCGATGCGTATGTGATTGATGGAATAAGCCTTATGTACAGCGTACGGGGTCAATGGAATAACCCGGATGCGATGCCTGTGTGATTGATGGAATAATTCTTATATACAGCGTACGGGGTCGATGGAATAACCCGGATGCGATGCCTATGGGATTGATTGAATAAGCCTTATGTATAGCGTACGGGGTCGATGGAATAACTCGGATGCGATGCCTATGTGATTGATGGAATAAGCGTTATGTACAGCGCACGGGGTCAATGGAATAACCCGGATGCGATGCCTATGTGATTGATGGAATAAGCCTTATGTACAGCGTACGGGGTCAATGGAATAACCCGGATGCGATGCCTATGTGATTGATGGAATAACTAGGATATATTGGCTACAGTTTTGCTGGAATAACCCGGATGCGATGCCTATGTGGTTGATGGAACAAGCCTTACGTACTGCGTAAGGGGTTGATGGTATAACCCGGATACAATGCCTGTGTGATTGATGGAATAACCAGGATGCAGAGGCTACAGGTTTGCTGAAATAACCCGGATGCGATGCCTATGTGATTGACAGAATAAGCCTTATATACTTGGCAAACGTGTTGATGGAATAACCCGGATGCGATGCCTATGGGATTGATGGAATAACTAGGATGTACTGGGTAAACGGTTGATGAAATTACCCGGATGCGATGTCTTTTGTATTGATGGAATAACCAGAACGTACTGGGTACAGGATTTATTGAATAACCCGTATGCAATGCCTATGGGATTGATGGAATAAGCCTTATGTACTGCGTAAGGGGTTGATGAAATAACCCGGATGCGATGCCTACGGGATTGATGGAACAACCCGGATGTACGGGCTACAGTTTTGATGGAATAACCCGGATGCGATGCCTATGTGATTGATGGATTAAGCCTTATATACATCGAACGGGTTTGATGGAATTACCCGGATGCGATGCCTATGGGATTGATGGAATAACAAGTATGTGCTGGTTATAGGGTTGATGGAATAAATTGGATGCAATGCCTATGGGGTTGATGGAAGAACCCGGATGTACCGGCTACAGGGCTGATGGAAGAACCCGGATTTATTGGTTATAGGGTTGATGGATAAATCGGATATGCTTTGTACGGGTTTGATGGAATAATCCGGATGTACTGGCTAAAGGCTTGCTGGAGTAACTAGGATTTACTGTCTAAAGGGTTTATGGATGTGCTTCATTCGGTACAGCGTACCCGTCTTCGAACGCATATATAACAAGTGTCAGTAAAGAAGAGGGATACAAGCAAGCCGTTTGCACGTGTGAGTCAGTTTTTGTCGGGGATGTTGAAAATGATGTAGTCTTAACCCCCAGGCGGCCTTCCCACAAGGCAGTACCTCTCATTCGGGTGGCTCATTATCCGGCCCCTGAGTAATTTTTCTACGGTTTTTGCCGAAAGCTCACATTAAAATTTCGACCTTGTGTTACATTGCGACGTGTCCGCGTAGATAAATGCCCCAAGCAAACCGACTACAAGGAAAATAGATTAGCGACAATTTGGACACATGACCCTTTGAATTTGTGACAGTCTGATTTATGTTTGCTTCGCCACTGTAAGAAAGAAAGGTGTGTCATTTTAAAACCATAGCCCACAATTTTTAGTTTCTCTAATGAGTTCTCTATTTTTGGTCCTTCCATGATTTCTTTTACGGAAGGTTTTCCTCTTTCTTCTTTTAAGGAGCCTCCGACATATTCGTCCCATTTTTAAAGTAATCACAGAATGAACTCAAAACGTTTTTTTATTTATTAGATGAATGTCCCGGTTTTATAAGATACCGCAGTAAAGAAACTAGATTAAATTATCATATAATTCTTCTTGTTTCTTAATTAGCACATACGTAGCGCCCTGTCCTCTCTCCTCAGATTTTAGTCCTGGGTATGACGATAAACTACATCTACAACTAGAGAAAAATTGTCCCAATCGTGTAAGAGCAAAATTAGCATTTGTTAGATTAAGTTCTAAATCGTTGTATCTTAGAAATGATTAAAGATATCTTACTGGAATTCTCCGAGGTTCTGAAAACATTATTCAACTCTACTTTGAGCAATAAGAATGTATAATTGCTCTCTAAGCTTACTAGAAGAATCGTGATGAAATCAATCATAACGAAAATGACATGATCATCATTAATAAATCATAACTCACGATCAGAAGCTGATGAAGGACAAAAATAAAGTTCAAATATATATATATAGGCCATTTTGGTCGAAACTAGTCGAGGAATGTAAATGAAATAATAATAAAAAAACGAAAGACTATTAATCTACAATCCAGTGTGTCTAAAGATTTTAATTTTTTAATATTTTTTTATCGTCCAATATATATATATATATATATTGGACGATAAAAAAATTCCTCAGTATACTCGACTCTTCCGTCGAATTCGTCGTATGAGGGTCAAGCAGATCAGTTCTCAGGAAACCGACAGCCCGACAACAGTACATGAGATTTGATTATAGTGGTGAAGGTTTCGTGCAGGACCATCCATACTTTTTGAGGGCCCGAATACAGAGACCAGGTACACTACGTGCCACAAGGTCCCCAAACGACATTCCGCAGGTTTTGAATTCAGAGTTGTCCTTCTCCTAGATCAGTTGCCATCCAAGTCTATAGAACTCAGTCCTGCTATTTACCCATAGGTGGATGGAGAAGAAGAGGATTCACACCTATCCCAAGTGTATTAGCACGTAAGTGAATGTAATGGATTCGACAGGAATTCGAACTCGGCTCTCCGATTCCTCAATCCAAGCCGCTATCCATTCCAGGATCATTTTCAACTTATTCAGTTTGATCTTTGCCTTCTCTAACCTTCTTACTCTGTGTCCTCGAGTAAAAAGGTACCTCAAGGATTTCACGTACGATTTTATTTTAAATTCTTTTTTCACTGCTCTTTGGACTGTCATAGCTGAAACTCCTCTCTCACGTGCCAAACGACTTATGGATTGAGTTGGATCTTTTCTAATTGATCTCTTTAGCTCTAAGTTGAAATGATGATCTCTGTGAGTTCCTGATCTAGTTTTCTTTTCTACTGTCCCCTCTAATGGTTCTTGGATGAACTTTGAAGATGGAAGCCAGAGTATGAACCATTCCTAAAGGCCTGAATGTTCTTTTTTCTCTCAGCATTGCTCAGATGGGAAGACAGTATGTCTGACACAAAAAACGATTTCTAAGTCTAAGAGTTTTTCAATGATTCTTACGTCAAATCGTGTCAAAGATGGCTAAACGTCTTATCTGGAAAACTTGAAAAAAGAAACTCAATTAGTTTAGTGGTTCTTTAGATATTAAACATATTTTGGGATGGAAATTCGGTTACACTATTTGGACAATCCTGCGAATCTTAAGTTTTAAAATTCTCAGGTGAAATTGGTCATTAACTAATGGTATCTCAATTCCAAATGTAAATATTTTGCTCTGTTTAATGAAAATAAACATTGAGCGCTCTTTGTGAGTCAGTTTTAACATTTAAGATCACAAATTGTATATTGTGTTAATAGGACTCGCTAGGATTATACCGACGGATTAATATATATATATATATATATATATATATATATATATATATATATATATATATATATATATATATTGGGCCCCTCGAGGCGGTGTAATGGTTAGCAAGCTTGTTACGATTGAGTAGTGAGTTCGATCCTCACTGGGTGCTCCCTAATTTCGGCCTTGTGCCACATCTAAGCTACGCCTGGAAAATCACTATATGTATATATATATAAATAAAATAAATCCTAAAGAGCCAGGAAAACCTACCTAGGTTTCACCTAAACGGATCTTCAGGGTAACCTGGCTAGCTTACCTTGAAGATCCGTTTAGGTGAAATCTAGGTAGGTTTTCCTGGCTCTTTATGGTTTAACTTTAGTTATTCCCTCTCTACTTACCGTATTGAGCACTCTACGTTTTAGTCATATCTAATTTGAGCTATGTTGAGCTATCTGAGGTTTTTCCAAATGAGTATTACTATTATATATATATATATATATATATATATATATATATATATATATATATATATATTACAGATATGTTTTTATTCATACCTGAATGAATAAATATCTATTTATATACCTATCTCAGTATGTTATGTTCTATCTATCTATCTATCTATCTATCTATCTATCTATCTATCTAATTCTGTTTATCTATCTATCTATCTATCTAATTCTGTTTATTTATCTATCTATCTATCTATCTATCTATCTATCTATCTATCTATCTATCTCGTCTTGATCATATATATATATATATCCTCCTCAGTGGCTATTTCGTTCAGCTTTGTCCCGGACCTTACAAAGGCTGATTAATTTTGTGTTTCATACTAATAAAAAAAACCCCCCAAAAACAAAAAACAAAACAAACAAAAACCCTCCAAAAAAAAAAAAAAAAAAAAAATCACTTCAAGATATTTTAAAAAAGAACGTAATCGTAAAAGACTATGAAAGCCTCGCAGTAGTACGATGGGGCAACATTTATGAAAGGAAATGCCAATTATTTGCATTTCATTTCAACTGTGAAAAGCGTGGAAACCAGCGAAAGACATAATTGATCAGACATCGAATCGTAACGACTTGACATGACCGATTTCTTTCTAAGAAGACTTTATTGAATGCTTATCTAGTGTCGTTCTTTTGATTGGCTCGAATAATGGATCTGTGTGGTTATTCAATTTCATGGCTAGATAGAATGCCTGAAACAATACATCATTGAGACAATTTGTTGCCTTCGAAGATCAGGGACAGATCTGATTGGATTTATTAAGACATTTCGGATTTTAAACGAAAAGATAGACAGAGAAATGGAGAGAATATATATATATATATATATATATATATATATATATATATCACCTGTAGAGCAACTCTGACTCTCATGCACAATGTTAAAACTGCTAATTTATAACTCTGTTATTTTACATCAAGCACTAGCTAATTAACACCAGCACTGAATGTGCGTTATTATATATATATATATATATATATATATATATATATATATATATATATATATATAAATGTTTCATTAAATAATATAGACAAGTGTTGTCTATTTATTTTATGTAAATTCTTTTCATAACGTCTGATAAGCTTAATAACATTATCATTAAACGAAGAGAGAAAATAACAATATTGATACATATTTTTTAATCCAATCTAAGCTTTTGGCTTACATAAGCCATTATCAAAGATGACAATTACTGTACAATATATTAAGCAATACACGGACAAGAAAGTGATGACAGTATGTTTCTGTTTACATGGATGATTTCCAAGCAACGATAAACACGTGCATATAAGACGCTGGAAGCGAAAATCGCACCGCAGCTCATGACGTCACACATGACCACGCGAGAGTGAATTCGAGAAGTATTAAGTATGGGAAGCCGTTGCTATAAACCAATGGCTTCTGTAATGAATTATAGACATTTAAGGATATTTGTGGAGATTTCATAGTTTATTTTGTTTAGGTTAGGTTTCAACTGTTTTATGTATATAGCTTTTATGTATTATATATATATATATATATATATATATATATATATATATATATATATATATATATTTGTGTATTTAGGCAGCATATTTTCATTTATACACATTTTATATATATATGTGTGTGAGTGTGTGTGTAAAATAAAATAAAATAATATATATATATATATATATATATATATATATATATAATAAAACTCTCCCTTCCTTATGTAAACTCGACCATATCTCTCATACCATTCTTCGCCACCTTCTATGTCAACTTATATATGCTTAATACTACCCGTCAAAAGTGTAAATTTTCAATTCATTTTTCGTTTCACCTTTTGAATGTGAAATCTGAAGATCCAAAGAAAAATAAAAGTCTCTGGTGAAATAAATTATAATAAATGGCGCCTTAAAGCGGTCTGTTTTTCTTTAAATTGAATTATATATATACATATATATATATGTGTGTGTGTTTGTGTGCGTGTGTGTGTAATTTTCTCCATTTGTTTTTTCCATCTCTCTATATGAATTTAAACGAAACAAGAGACAGACAAAACATATATATAAACTCGACCATGTCTCTCACACCGCCCCTCGCTACCTTCTATGTCAACTTATATAAGCTTAATACTGCCCGTCAAAAGTGTAAATTTTGAATTCATTTTTCGTTTCACCTTTTGAAAGTGATGTCTGAAGATCCAGAGAAAAATAAAAGTCTCTGGTGAAATAAATTATTACAATGGAGCCTTGAAGCGGTCTGTTTTTCTTTAAATTAATATTATAATATATATATATATATATATATATATATATATATATATATATATATATATATATATGTGTGTGTGTGTGTGTGTGTAAAATTTGTGATAGTGGTCGACAGCTTTATCTCGTATGTCAGAATTTAATTTCTTTTTTGCTGATCGCTTCCTTTATGATGATGGCGTTGATGACTAAAGTCGACGCTGACGTGAAGGCTCAGGACTAGAAGCTTCCAGTTTCACAAAACCCTTCTCCCGTCATCCATTCCCGATGACCTTTTAGCTTTTCAAGAGTTGGTTAGAGGTGAACAAAAAAATCAGAGTAGAAGAAATTGCCGGTGGCATGAATTTGTTTAAGGTGGACCTAAAATTTCCAGGAAATGACCCACACATTTGATTTCATGAGCTTCCTCTGCGGCACATATGGAATGAGACATGCAGAATACAGCCGCTCTCTCTGTTATAATTTCCAGTGGCGCCTTCTGTAGCATGTCAGTCAGGCGTAGCCCTCTTCATCCGCGGGTTCAATAGGTGAGATAGAATATATGTGTAAAAGGAGAAAATGAATAATGACAGGGGCAAAACTTATCTTAGCCGACGCGTTTCGTCCTCTGAGGTACTTTATCAAGGCAAATGCAAGTGTTTTATTTTGCAACGGGTATTTATAAAAAAAGAAAAAGAGCCCCCCTCCCTCCAAAAGATCGAGCTTTAAATTAGTACCAGAAGATGGCACCAACAGGAATAAACCCCAAAAAACAGAAAAAATACGTAATTTTTTTGTTTGCCCCCTTAGCTAAACTGCTCCACTTCTAAGCACAAACGTAGAACGTTACTTTTTCACCCCACCTAACAGCTACAACTGTTACCCACCTTTAAAAAAATGGTTATTCTTATTTTTAACAAAATGAATTGAACTTCCTTCCACACTATTTACATTATTCGGACTATTGTTCTCATCTTTGTCGCCATATTTATCACAACGTTTCGGCCCTTCAGTATCTGTCTATATTTCTGAGATGTATTATGTACGCTATTTACATTATTCGGACTATTGTCCTCATCTTTGTCGCCATATTTATCACAAGGTTTCGGCCGTTGTACGCTCCGGCCTTCTTTAGGTGGTTGGAATGTCGTACTGAACCCTTTATTTCGCTCACTGGGGTAGACAGCTCTAGGCAAATATTGAAGCCCCAGACAAAACTCAAGAACCAAGGAAAGTATAAAAATACATTTCTTTTTTTATAAAAAAATACCAATAATACATATTTATGGTAGAATGACGAACAATATATATTTTTTATAGCAAAATGACCAGAAATACAAAACTGAAATGTATAAAAATACATTTTATAGTGTGTAATAAATTCGTCTATGTCATCCCGAGTTATAAGTTATCGGCATTTAGAGTTATAAGTTATCGGTATTTAGAAAAAAAAAAAAAAAGTTCATGAAAGTATGTTTCGAAAAATAATACCCGATAATGAATTTCGCCTCTAATGGCTTCATCAGATGGGTAACGAAAAGGTGTTGTGTGTGTATGTATTTGTGTGTGTTTAAAATAATTAAATCTTAAATTATTTTTCCAATGCTGGAGTTGCTCGAGATTAAAAAAAAACAGAAAGAAAATGAGTGACTTAAAAAAAAAGAAGAATATTGATTACATACTGTCGACATGAGGAAGGCATGGATAAAAACAATTTCTTTAATTTATTTTCTACTCATTCTGAAGGATTTTCCATCTCAAAACTCAGACACTTAAGGCGGAAAATATAAATTATAAAACGATTCTTTAAAAAGTCATTCATTTTCTTTCTCTTTTTTTAGTCTCGGGCAAACGCCAGCTTGGGAAAAATAATATAAGATTTAATTATTTTCAACACACACAAATACATACACACACAACACATCTTTTCGTTACCCATCTGATGAAGCCATATAGGCAAAATACATTATTGGATATTATTTTCAAAACATAATTTCATGAATGTTTTTTCCAAATGTCAATCACTTATAAATCTGTTGCGATTAGATACATATATGTAAAAAAAAACTGAGTATGTATATTAGCATTTGCCTCGTCCTTTCACAGGCTTTTTTTATATTAGAACAGCGAAAATGGCTTTCAGTAATTAATATTAATGAAAATGCTTCCCCTTTGAAATTCACACGACATAGGACTATTAGTATGCAGAAATCATGGTTAAAGACTAATCAAAAATTAATAATAATGATAAAGAATTCAGAAATCTTAAGCTTACTATGTCTTATTACTATTAGGTATAATGAAGCAAGATAAATAAGATGAAAAATAATAGTCATAAATGAATAATAATAGCAATGCTTCATCTAAGGAATTTAGACAAGCTAAGACTTCAACAAAATAGTAGAAGAAAATTAGAGTGTGGCCAAAGGCAAGATGGTGTGATGATCTGACCTTCAGTATGGTCAGCAATAGGAAGTGGTGGAGGTCAATCAGGGAGTGTTTCATCCAACAGGACTGAGTAGGCCCTGGATTTCATTTATTGTGCTATTGTGACACTGAGGCCATAAAGGTGGTTAAGCAGAAAATGTCCAAATGATTATAGGCTGAAAAAGAGTTAGAGAGAGAGAAATGGAATATAGGCTGGAGAGAGAGAGAGAGAGAGGATATTTTCCTTGGTGAAAATGGGACTGTCTGGATTTTTCCTCTCCTAAAGTTTATTTTTCTTATCTATCAAGAATCAGGCATGCAGACAAAAACAGATCTGGAGAACAATTTTATATCCCAAATAAGCAGGTAAATTCATAGATAATAAAGGAATAGGAATCTGTGAAGAGGCATGATCACCTACATTATGAAAGAACATGTAATTTAAAAATAAATTACGATAATGCCCTTTGGAAATACATGACATAAAAAGATTATTCAAAAGCTAATATTAATGAAATGGTTTCATATTGGAAATTCAGAAAACTCAAGACTTTTTACTCAAAGCTGTAAAGAAATAAGAGAATAAGATGAAAGAAAGACTAATCAAAAATTGATAATAATGACAATGCTTCATCGAAGGAATTCAGAAATCTTAAGCTTACTATGTCTTATTACTATTAGGTAAAACGAAGCAAGATAAATAAGATGAAAAATAATAGTCATAAATGAATAATAATAGCAATGCTTCATCTAAGGAATTTAGACAAGCTAAGACTTCAACAAAATAGTAGAAGAAAATTAGAGTGTGGCCAAAGGCAAGATGGTGTGATGATCTGACCTTCAGTATGGTCAGCAATAGGAAGTGGTGGAGGTCAATCAGGGAGTGTTTCATCCAACAGGACTGAGTAGGCCCTTGATTTGTATTTATTGTGTTATTCTAAAAGTCACCCATTTTCTTTTTCTTTTTTTTTAGTCTCAAGCAACGGCAGCTTGGGAAAAATAATAAAAGATTTAATTATGTTAAACACACACAAATACATACACACACAACACATCTTTTCGTTACCCATCTGATGAAGCCATTGGAGGCAAAATCCATTATCGGATATTATTTTTGAAACACTTTTATGAACGTTTTCCAAATCTCAATAACTTAAAACATTTTATAGTAAAAATACCAGCGATACGTGTTTATAAAAGATTACCAATAAGACATTATTGTTGCCAAATTACCAGCAATGCAGTTTTTATAAAATTACCAACAATACATTTTATCATCTCCAAATTATAGATCTATAAAACATACGTTTACCCATTAAGTATAATATTGTGTACGAAATATATGTAGTCGAAGGCATAAAATTGCGTCACAAATATTTAAATTTCGGCATTAAATAACACATAGATGTGTTGATATGCCCTTAAATAAAATCATCCAAACATCTATCTATCTAAAATTAAAGGTCTGTGATTGCGTGCGTGCTTGTGTGGTGCGTCAGTCCGGCGCATAAAGATTTACGAGTTGTTTATACAGTAAGTATTTTTATTTTAACTTTCTTCAGAGACAATTTTTTAAGTAAAATATTTTAAAGTTAAAGACAGACACAAAGAGATCCCGCTTTGCTGTTTCGTCCAGTTGTTTGTAGAGTTATTATGAATATTTCAGCTGTCTTTAAAAATTTTTTAGATATTTTTTGGCTTATTTTAACTGAATATGATTAAAAAATATATTTTGGCATATTAAAAAAACATTTTTAAGTTAATCTGGTTTGAAAATATTTTAAGTAATTGAAATTTTAAAAGTTCGAGTTGTTTATACAATAAGTATTTTTATTTTAACTTTCTTCAGAGACAATTTTTAAGTAAAATATTTTAAAGTTAAAGACAGACACAAAGAGATCCCGCTTTGCTGTTTCGTCCAGTTGTTTGTAGAGTTTCTTCAACTTTCTTCAAACAGATATTTTAAATAAACTTCAATGTTGTATAATCTGAACCGTCAGTGAGAACAACGGTTGTCTAGTCTAGTTATATATAAGTGAACGTATACAGTAAAATCTACGTCTGTATGAAGGTGTGTATATCCCAGCAAGGGAGAGGATGTAGAAACTATGGGAAATGTAAGATAGGACTTAAGCAAAGAAAGAGACATTGAGTTAAATGTACTGGGGAATGGGGCAGAGCAACCGGTACGCTTCCCAACGCGCCACCTAACGGCAAATTTTTCGGAAGGTGACACCATCGACTTGTGTTGTCAGTGGTCAGAAAGTTCTCATTCAAAGAGTGCTAACAATTTTTACGCGAAAACATTCTGTGTCGATGATGGGTAGACAGTGGCATGTTAGCCATTTGGTCGGTGATCGGAACGTTTCCTGCGGCTGTTGTGGAGGTAACTGTACGGACCGTATTAGCCTCATCAGTAATCAGCACGCTTCCACCAAAAATGGAATACCTTTTTATAACTTTCTTCGCTAAGCTAAAGTTAGTGTACATCTATCTATCCCTCTGTTCATATCTATCTATCTCATCTTTTATATCTATATATCTATCTATCCTTCTGTTCATATCTATCTATCTATCTATCTATCTATCTCAGCTTTTATATCTATATATCTATCTATCCTTCTGCTCATATCTATCTATCTATCTATCTCAGTTTTTTATCTATATATCTATCTATCCTGCTGTTCATATCTATCTATCTCAGCTTTTATATCTATATATCTATCTATCCTTCTGTTCATATCTATCTATCTATCTCAGCTTTTATATCTATCCTATCTATCTATCCTTCTGTTCATATCTATCTATCTATCTATCTCAGCTTTTATATCTATATATCTATCTATCCTTCTGTTCATATCTATCTATCTATCTATCTCAGCTTTTATATCTATATATCTATCTATCCTTCTGTTCATATCTATCTATCTATCTATCTATCTCAGCTTTTATATCTATATATCTATCTATCTATCTGTTTATCTATCTATCTCAGCTTTTATATCTATATATCTATCCTTCTGTTCATATCTATCTATCTATCTATCTATCTCAGCTTTTATATCTATATATCTATCTATCCTTCTGTTCATATCTATCTATCTATCTATCTATCTCAGCTTTTATATCTATATATCTATCTATCCTTCCGTTCATATCTATCTATCTATCTATCTATCTCAGCTTTTATATCTATCTATCTATCTATCCTTCTGTTCATATCTATCTATCTCAGCTTTTATATCTATCTATCTATCTATCTATCTATCCTTCTGTTCATATCTATCTATCTCAGCTTTTATATCTATCTATCTATCTATCATTCTGTTCATATCTATCTATCTATGTAAGCTTTTATATCAATCTATCTCTCTGTTCATATCTATCTATTTATCTCGGGAAATATATATATATATATATATATATATATATATATATATATATAATGGTATCAGTAGGTATTCAGTAAAGTCTATGTCTATTTGAATGTGCGTATCTGCTAGCCAGTGAAAAGATGTAGAGAGTATGGGAAGTGTCAGCTAGAACCGAGGCAAAAAGAGACGCTGAGTTAAATGCAGTAGGAATGGAGCAGCCTAACCGGCAGCGTTCCCAATGCACCACCTAACGAGGCTACATTGTTTGGTTAGATGCAAAATCGAAGTCAGATTGCCGTAAGCTGTTCCTTGTCAAGCCGAGCCTTGATTGGCCCAGTACCGGCCTCGACAGAAAGGAGGCGTACTTCTGTTATTGGCATGCGAATGAAGATAGCGTCTTAAATTAGCGCATGCGGACAAGAACAAAAGGAATGGCGGAAGTGAAAAAGGGAGATTACTCATTCATTCACGGTGCCTCCTTTTCAAAATGCCAATTATCAATTTACGTTATCTGGCCACCCAAACAAAAACACACGCATATATATATATTTCTATATATAAAGGAAAACCTCAAATTTACAAATCATTATTATAGAGGAGAAATAGCCTATATTAAATAAAATATATTTCAGTGCATTAGATGTTATCTTGAAATATATATAAAATAAGTAATATACGTATAAAATATTATAATAATAATAATATTAATAATAATAATAATAATAGCAGTAGTGATCAAAGAGCGTAAAAACTGAACGTGTTTTCTTATTGACATAGCAATTCCTGCAGATTGTAATGAATCTTTGAAGATCTTCCAAAAACTATCAAAATACAAGCATCTTGAAGTGGAAATCTAAAAAAAAAAAAAAAAAAAAAATGTGGCACATGAAGCCATCAATAATTCCTGTTTTAGTTGGCGCCATCGGATTGATTGGAAAAGGTTGCAATAGACTCATTGAAAGGATCCCGAGGTGACCATGCCTTAAAGAAATACAAAAAAATTGGAAAATGTCATGATGCCATTTCTGATCTTAGATCTCTGCTTGGGACCCGGAAGAAAATGACTATACAAGCGAAATCAAAGGATATAATAATAATAATGATAATAATAATAATAATTATAATAATAAGGATAATAATGATAATGATAATAATAATTATAATAATAATAATGATAATTATGATAATGATAATAATAATAATAATAATTATAATAATATTAATAATAATAATGATAATATTAATAATAATGATTTTTCTATTTTTTTATTTTCTTTTCTTTTATTTTCTTTTTTTTTTTCATGGCTACAGGTGTAATTTTCCTACAATGCTCTGCCCTTTGACTATCATGTCTTTGAGTGAAAATTTAAAAATATATCTTTTAGCGGCTAGTAGGTTGAGAGATGACCGGAAAAGTATAACTTTTATTCCCTTGCTTCTACCCCTTTGTTGAATGAATTCTTTGATATCCCCCCACTACCAATCTGTAGTATAAGTCCAGCCTACCCCATAAAATTTGATAAGTATCTGTCGTTGGCGACGAAGAATTGAACATTTGTGGAAAGCCACTTTTGCCATGCTCCGAACTTGTAAGAAATGGTAAATATGCCATTTTTGAATGATACTTTTTCTGCAGTTTGCTATGATTGTAAATTCTTTTGACTCAAGTTAATTCTTTCCTTTTCAGTTCCCTTTTCTCTTTCCTTTTTTTTTAAGTCTATATACTAAAATCTTATTCTCCCCCTTGGAGTCGTCACTCCGACCTAGACTAAGTTAAAACTTAGTATCGTCTCCCCCACTGAATACCATACACTCTTATGAACTATTCTACCTTCGTTATATTAATAAATCCACAATCTCACTGTTTGGGCGTGATCTTGGATCTTCTTCAAGACTCGTCCTAAAGCTGGTAACCTGAACATAATTACCCCTTGGCGGTCAAGGTTAAAACGCATCTCTACTAATTTCAATGAATACGAATACTATTTCATACCGGATCGGCCGTCAACCTGGACAACAAGGGCCGCGTCCCTCAGAGAGGAACCAGTCTGAAGACGAAAAGTCTGTCACTGGAACAAACTCTTCCACACACGAAAAGACACTAGGTCACCAAACCCGGATTATTGCCAACCTTCGACCAAGTGACTCAATACCAAATCGACTAATAAAAAGTAAACAAACGAAATGGAGCCGCGAAGAGTATCGACAAGTTATGGCATCCTTCTTCACTGCACTCGAAAACCCAGCAAAGAACACCACCAATCAAACATACCAAATATGGAGAAGTACGGTGGGAAATGATATAAGACCTAACCTCAATCCAAACATGCTTGCCAATGTCCGTAGGGACATCATGCGAAACAACAGACTCTCAAAGGCAGAAATAGATAAGATAAAATTAGATATAAGACAAAATACTATGACCCATAACTCAAACTCTATTGGGACGAATGTAGAAATAAGGAATGCAACAGAGGATGAGGTGGACGCTAAAGCGAATGAAATACGAAATAATCTCCCAGGAAATGAAACCCAAGACTCTACTTTAAACACAACCTGCATTCCCCCAGAAAATGTGCCTGGAGTCATCTTCAGTGACAATAAGTTAGAATTCCTTGAAAACCACGAAGCTGAAATCACCGAAGCGAAAAATGACGTCACCCAAGAACTCAGCAGTGTAACTTTCATACAATTGTCAGAGACCAGCTCCCGAAAATCCATATGACGAATTCCAACAAGCACATCGTGAAAATATACAATGCTGCTCTGGAAACACTGTTAACAGATAAACCACCGGGAAAAATCACAGAAGTTAACAACGTCATATACGCAACAGCTTTAGCAGCGACTCGGAAGCTTGGGGTCAAGACAATAAATAAAATTAACAGACACAGAGAACCAGCTTGGAAAACCAAACTGATTCGAGAAATAAAACAAATCAGATGTGAGCTTTCTATATTAGATGAGCTCACCAGAAGCCCTAATATTTCCACACGTAAATCCAAAAAGATCAAGCGGAAATATAGCATTAAATCCCTAATTGATATTCCATCAATCAAGGAAATGCTGAAGCAGAAACTTCAGCTTAAGGCGCAGAGAACAAGACGATACGAAAAACGTTGTAGGTTCTATCGCCAAAATAAAATATTCCGAACAGATCTTAAGAAATTTTACAGGGAAATTGGAAAAACACCTATACATGTCGAAAGGCCACCATCGATTGATAATGTACAGATATTTTGGGAAAATATTTGGAGCAGCCCAAAGGAATATAACCCAAATGCAGAATGGATACGGCATGAAGAAGAACGACTGCTGAATACACCTCTGCAAGAATGGGAAATATATCCACAGATGATGTTAGGCAAGCTCTAACGAAATCCCAAAAATGGAAATCCCCAGGAAATGACAAGTTGCCCAATTTCTGGCTGTATCATCTCTCATCTACCCATGAAATTCTTGCAAAAACATTATCAACGCTTGTAAATAATCCCAATAAAATCCCGGAATGGATTACTGAAGGTATTACACACCTCATACCAAAAACAATTGAAACAGATGACCCGAAAAATTATAGACCGATAACATGTCTCTCCACAACGTATAAGTTGATCACGTCTGTACTGACGAACCGTACTTATTCCCTTTTCGAAACAAACAGCATTCTCCCACTGGAACAGAAGGGATGCAGAAGAGGTTCATATGGCTGCAAAGATCAACTTCTGATAAATAAAATGATCCTGGAAAATTGCAGGAGACGACGCAGGAATCTAAGTGCAGCGTGGATTGATTATCGTAAAGCCTTTGATAGTGTTCCACATTCTTGGATCCTTAAGACTTTGGAAATGTACAAAGTCTCCCCTGTGGTATTAAATTTCCTTAAGCACAGCATGGGAATGTGGAACACCAAACTATACCTTAGTCACTGGGGGGGCACTGCCATATCCAACCGTCTGAATATCCGACGTGGAATCTTTTAAGGAGATTCTCTGTCACCCTTCTGTTTTGTTTATCCTTAATCCCTCTTACACATGAACTGAACAACAGTAGCTATGGTTACAAAAATAAATAAGAAAATATTCAATCACCTACTCTACATAGATGATCTCAAACTCTTTGCCAAAGACGACAATGAGTTGAAAGGCCTCCTCAATATTGTAAAATACTTCAGTGACGACATAGGTATGAACTTCGGATTAGATAAATGTGCAAAAGTAACATTGTGACGTCGTCCCCTGGTAGCAGCGCCAACTGTGACGTTCTATCCTGGTCTACCACGGCACCAACTGTGACGTCCCTAAACAGCACCAATTGTGACGTCCTCGCCGCGGCGCCAGCGGTTCGCTCCTCGCTGCTCCAAACGTGACGTCCGCATGTCGCGTCAGTCGTGTTGTCTCGTCCTGTGACGACCAACTGGCTTGGTATCGGTCGCGGCACCCAAATGTGACGTTCTAACCTTTTGGTGATTCGAATTTGGGAATCTGGTTAGATTTGATATCAGCCTCGTCGTTCCCAACTCGCTTCCAACGCCTGGTTACCAAGGTAACTGCATAGATCTCCAGTCTGCCTACCCACGTTGTGAATTGATCTTAGGCAGACGAGATCAATCAGTGGTTGGGGCCGTAATGCAAACCGAGTTCAACGGGGGTGATACCACACAAATATGCATAAAAGAAAATAAAATGAAAACTCAAAAAGTTCAAAGTATCAAAGAAAAAGGTTACAAACTTTATGTCTAGTTGTTCGATACATAGGACTGCATCTATCTCCCGAGCCGTTCTATGGATTGTGACACGTTGTTTTCCGTTAGGCGAGTTTTAACGCTTCAAGTTGTTTGCTCTCTAAGAAATTGGTTTTTCGGTGTGTCTTCGGAAAAAAAAAAAAAAACTTATTTCGGTGCTCTGGATCTAAGTCGCTCTTCAAAATAATTGTTCTTGGGTTGAAGAGGAGTCCGGAATTTGCGTGAATCTTGGTCAGCTATCTGCGAGGCGGCTTCAACTGGAGACTCAACTCAAACTTTTCTGGAACTGAACTGGTACTGATTTCTGCTCGTTGTGGCTTCGCTTATATGGACGCCGACCAAAACCGGTGGGGGGGTTGTCGGCGTCGGGGTTTCTCGATAATTCTAAATACATATCCACCTCTCTGGCCAGGAATTTCCACTTTTTTCCATTTTTGGGAACCTTTCCTCACACCCACCTTCTCACCATACTTCAGAGGGCGTGAACTTCCATCCCCACTTCTTCGTAGCAGCTTCTCATACCTACACTCTGGATGGGCGGCGACAGCCTCCTTCGTGCGTCACGTGATCACCACTCGACCAATGATGCCTTAGTCGGGCGTGGACGAATCCGCGGCTTTGTTTCGGAAAAAAATATCTTGCTTAACTAAAAAAAATTATCTCTTCTCTTTTCCTTTTCTTCCTCTTAATCGCCGTTATCATTAGCCGAAAAACGGGACAATATGAACAATGGCGGTCATAACTCTTGTTCTACACGTGGTTTTCGTCAGGCATTTTATCGCTAATTATCAGAATGGGTGGTCTGTTTAACACGGCCAAACGTCGCCCCGAAAAGACATTTCTAAATTCCCATTCATTCTTTGGCGAACATTTCTTGATAACATAATTTTATTATCGCAGGCATAAAGATGTTCCGTCGAAAGAATTCGGTCAGTGGACAGTCGTGTGTGTGGCTTTGATACAATTAATTTTTCCTATCTATCCAAAGTCCTTTTAGTTGCCTGCTTTTCGTCACTTATCGAAATAACATTTTCATTTGAATTTTTCTTTGGCCAGTCGGTCTGTAGTTGATAATAAGATGCCTTCCCGTACCAATAGTTTGTTTACATATCCCTAGATAACACAGCCGTCGCCAAAACATATCTGATTCTTTTTTTTTTACTCAGAATTTCCCTGTCATTGTAATGACACTCTTTCGCCATTTGTTACTTATCAAAATATCCCTTATCCATTGTCTCTTAGCCGTGTGTGTGTTCTGCTTATCATCTACGTTTGGTCTCGCCTCTCTTTCTGCCTTCTTTTCTTTCTTTTCTTTTTCTGCCTCGATAAATGGTACCACAACATTCAAGAAAGGTAGAATTACAGAAACACCCTTAATAGATTTAGATTTTGTTACAAAGATTAGGGAACTGGAGCATGATGAAGCTTATAAGTACCTAGGAATTAGCGAAGGAGATGGCATACAACACCCCAAATGAAGAAAAAAATAAGAAAAAGAGTACTACAGGCGTGTACGTCTGGTACTAAATACTGAGCTAAACTCAAAAACAGGATATCAGCCATAAAACATTGGCTGTCCCTGTGGTGCAATACAGCTTTAATGTATTTAACTGGACCATAGCTGAAATTAAGCGAATGGACGCCAAAACGAGAAAGCTTCTTGCTATCGCATGCATCATCTCAAAGCTGATGTTGATCGTCTGTATGTGCCCAGATCCGAAGGAGGCAGAGGATTAGTTCAACTAGAACTGTCCTACAAAACTACAACAATTGGCCTCCAAAGATACTTGGAAACTACAGAAGACTGGATGATGGTAAGCGTCAAGGAACATGAAAGTAGTAAGCGTCTTTACTCCGTAATGAAAGAAGCCAACAAATTTAAAATGGAGTTTCAAATGGGCGTAGAGATGCAACTACAGCACAATACACCGGCTGAAACTGCAAAATACCTAAAAAAGACATCCAACCGACCAGATACAGAAGCGATGGCAAGATAAACCGCTTCATGGCCAATACTTTGCCCGTACCAAACAAGCTGACGTAGACAAAACCTGTATCCATCAGTGGCTACGTAGTGCAGGGTTGAAAGCAGAAACTGAAGGTTTTATCCTTGCTGCGCAGGACCAATGCTTGCTAACTAGAAATTATCAAGCACATATACTAAAATATTGTGTCAGTCCAAAATGCAGATTCTGTGATAAATATCCAGAAACGATTGATCATCTTAATATCAGGTTGCACGATGTTGACTGAATATAAAACCCGACATGACAGAGTGGGCCAATATCTGCACTGGGAAATCTGCAACTTCTACGGGAAGGAAACTGAAAGAAACTGGTATGAACACTACCCAGGACCTGTTACAATTCTATGGGACTACACAATACACACTGACAGAACAATCAAAGCCAACCGCCCAGATATTGTTATTAAAGAACACAAACAAAAACGGTGCCTCCTTATTGATATGGCAGTCCCTGCTGACTGCAATGTATCTTTGAAGATATTCAAAAAGTTGTCAAAATACAAGGACCTTGAAATAGAAATCTCGAAAATGTGGCATAAGGGAACATCAACAATCCCTGTTGTAGTTGGAGCTCTAGGACTGGTTGGAAAAAGATTGCAGTAGACTAATTGAAGGAATTTCTGGAAGTCCATGCCTCAGGAGTTACAAAAAATTGTTCTGACAAGTACAGCCCCACACTTTACGAAGGGCTTTATCTATGTAATTTTTTTTTGTCAGTGGAAAGTGTCATGATGCCATTTCTAACCTTAGGTCCCTGGGCGGGACCCAGAAAAAATGTGTAAACGCCAGAAATCAAAGAAAATAATAATAATAATATTAATAATAATAATAAAATAAAAAAAAAATAATAATGATAATACGTATAAAGTTTTAATACATTATTTTTCGCTTCAGCCATGCTCAATTTAATCGTTACACATGACATCACTTTGGACAAATTCGAATTTCAGCGCTCCAATGAAGCCAGGCTGTATCCAACAAAACCTTCTCTACCACATGAATAACACCCAGTTCTTGATAGACTGAGACTACCAAAAGTACTTCAACAAGTTGTTTGGTCGGGTTACATAATTTTTCTATGCGATTGTTACACTTGAAATTATGATATTTTCGCATTGATTTGATCTTTCTGCCTAAAGCGAAATCCTTATTTACATGAGTTTTAAATTATAATGCGATTTTGGGATAGAATGATTGTACCTCTATACAACGCTATTTACATTATTCGGACTATTGTCCTCATCTTTGTCACCATATTTATTACAACGGTTCGGCCGTTGTGCGACCCGGCCTTCTTCAGGTGGTTGGCATATCGAACTGAACCCTTTATTATCTGTCTATATTTCTGAGATGAGGTGTTATGTACACAATTTAGATTATTCGGACTATTGTCCTCATCTTTGTCGCCATATTTATTACAACGTTTCGGCCGTTGTACGCGCCGGCCTTCTTCACGTGGTTGGAATGTCGAACTGAACCCTTTATTATCTGTCTATATTTCTGAGATGAGGTGTTATGTACACTATTTACATTATTCGGACTATTGTCATCTTATTAGTGCATCGTGCTGTCTGTGGCACTCTAAGGTAGTGTTTAAGCAATGGCACACTTAGGAGCAAATGAAAATATCATGGTACACTTAGCAAAATTTTTGAAGATACACATTTAAATGTTATGAAATAAAACCATAAATTAAAAAAAAAAATACACACACAAATATGAACTTAGTTTAATTCAACCTGTGCCTGGTGTTTGTTTTGCAATTTCTTCAATGTTTGTTCGAATGTGCAATAAGCAGATCCTCATTTCTTCTTTAGTTGAGAGTAGTCTTTCTTGCTTATTTTTGATGTTATTTAGGGTTGAGAAACCTAATTCTTATAAATAAGTAGAAAATTGCAATAAAAGTGATAAAGCTTTTTTTGCTTATGTGGGATTAAAAGTTTAATACTAACTCCTTTATTCAAATACTAACGCTGTACCATTATTACTCGTCCTGGGTATGACGATAAACTACCTCCGCGTCCTGGGTAGGATGATAAACTACATCCAACAGCAAGGCCTATCAGGAGGTTTTGAGGAGCGTGGAAGCACCTCTTAATTGCTGGTGTTCCCAGGTCCACCCTGACCCGGGCTGGTAGCACCTGTTAGGATCCCAGCTATGGGCAAATAGTTAACACCCAGATTACATCCGCGTCCTGGGTATGACGATAAACTACGTCCAACAGCCAGGCCTTTGATAATATGTCTTTGAAAAAATAATGTTGTCAGCTATACGTTTTTGAAGACGAAATATTACGAGCTATACGTTTTTGAAAAAAAAAAAATTACCTGCTATACGTTTTTTTAAAAAAAATAATATTACCTGCTATACGTTGTTAAAAAAAAATATTACTAGCTATACTTTTTTGAAAAAAAAATATTACCTGCTATACGTTTTTTGAAAAAAAAATAATATTACTAGCTATACGTTTTTGAAAAAAAAATAATATTACTAGCTATACGTTTTTGAAAAAAAAAATAATATTACCTGCTATACGTTTTTGAAAAAAAAAATATTACTAGCTATACGTTTTTGAAAAAAAAAATATTACTAGCTATACGTTTTTGAAAAAAAAAAAATTATCTGCTATACGTTTTTTGAAAAAAATATTACCAGATTTTTGAGAAAAAAATATTAACAGAAACAGATTTTTGACAAAGCAAAAACATTACCAGGAAAGAAAAAAAAAGTTGTCGGCATTAAATGACCCATTGAGGTTGATATGCCGTAAAACAAAGCAAACCAAACCAAACCATTATTACTTCCATACACACACATCATTACATTAACAATATTTCACTGCACACTTACGAGGACCTCGCGGCACAATGGCTGAGAATCACCTGCCCAGAAGAACTCTGCAAAGGGAATTAGAAAACTCGATGATCTGATGAAGACTTGAGATGATCGCATTACTAAAATCAGCAAGAATAGAGTACATACTGTCATTTGCACCGAAACAATGGACTAGTTATGTTTTTTTGTTTCGTGAGAAAACGCAATGATTACATGGTTCTTTCCAAAGGCCTCGTTGTAAGATCGCATGAAGCATATCTGAATAGTCGTTCAACATATGTTAGCCCTGCAAGCGTTTACGCTATCGTCAAGTTCTTTCTCCCAGGTCGGTTGATGTAGGCTGATTTCGAATGGCCAGTCTTACTCTTATCCAGGCGATCAATTCATGCATTGGTTAAAGGTCTCTATGCTTTTTTAGAAACGACCTGATTAGGAAATTAGTAAACACCTGTACAGGTGGTATCATATTTTGTAGACGTATTTGCAAAAATCTAAAACGAATAAAAAGAAATCGATAAAAAAAAAAAAAAAATAATCGAAAAACATAAAAAATAGGAAAAAAAAATTCGAAAAAAAAAAATCGAGAAAAATAATGAAAAATCGAAAAATATCGAAAAAATCGAAAAAATAAAAATAAAAACGAGAAAACTTTTTTTAAAAATCGAAAAATATCAGAAAAAATAAAAAATCGTGAAAAAAAAATTAAAAAATTGAATAAATAAATGATCGAAAAAAAAAAAATCGAAAAAACCAGTTGCAACTGATCTCCGTTCTGCTCAAGCTTTAACTGGTCAATTGTAAAAAATAACAAAAAAAAAAAAAAATAAATAAATAAAATCGAAAAAATCGCGAAAAAAAATTATTTTTTTCACGCTTTTTTCGATTTTTTATTTTTTTTTAAATCAAAAAAAAAAAAAATCGAAAAAACCAGTTGCAACTGATCTCCCTTCTGCTCGAACTTTAACTGTTCAATTTTCAAAAAAATTAAAAATAAACCCCAAAAAATGGCCTATACCTTAGAACAAAGCTACTATCGTTTCATGATAAGTGATGAGACCCCTGTTTAGAAACTGATAAGGCAGCTCAATTTCAAAAGGAAATGAAATAACCAGTCCAAACTCGAAGATGCAAGAGTAGAAAGAACTGTCGAAATCCGGAATCGCAGGTCCAATGTCAAAAATCCCAATACAACTAAACGGTCGGAAATCCAACGCACAGGGCAACTGTCACAGTCACTCGCAAGCCGATGGACCGGGTAGAAAAAAAAACTGCTCTCCAATCCGAGAATGCCAACCGCTTTTATCAACGGAACATTTTTTCTCATTGGTTGACAGTTGGAGAGGACACACAATATTAGCATATCCGAGATGCATTTATGGCAACAGCTGCCACAGACTTGTTTCTAATTTGGTTATTTTGTCTTTGGCCTATCATGCAGAACACACGAACACACAAAGTTGCGGTAAGTGACTTTCTCTGTCTCCAGTCAAGATGGTGATTTTCTAAGCGTAGCTTCGATGTGCCACAAAGCGAAAAGTATGAGAGCACCTAGTGAGGATCGAACACACTACTCAGCTGTAACAAGATTCAGCAAGACAAGCTTGCCAACCATTACACGACGTCGGAGTGCCACTTTCTTGAGTCAAGATGAACTGTTGAGGCCCCATGCTTTGGAAGTCTGTTGGGTCCCAAATTCACTCGAAATGTCGAGTGGAAATCATACGACCCATTGCTAAATAAGCCAGAAAAAAATATCCGGCCCCTTATAGGGGTCCAAGGTGTACCTGGCTCGTTTCCATGCTCTCGCTTGACAAGAATCAGATTAAACGAAAAACGAAATGGCTGTCACATTGGGGCTGGGCCTATTCAATCTTCACCTTCCGGCCTTGATAGAGTTGAGAATCGTTTACAACATCTTGAAGTAGAAGAGTTACTTCCCATTCTACAGCCTGTTTCCCCAAAGGCGAAAATGTCGCAGATCTATCGTTTCTCTATTGCTATTTCCATATCAAAAGTTCAGATGAGCGCTCCATTTTTTAGTTTCACCAGTTCAGACCACTATTGCTAGGACAAGAAATGCTACGTCGACGGAGATGAATCATCCTCATTTCCCCCGTATTCCAAACGAAAGAAAAACGTCCCACAAAAAGGGCTTTTTTCGTAAGAACAGCAACTTTTTGGAACAGACTCCCCTGTGGATGCTTTCCTGAACACAGCAATTTTAATCTCTTTATGTCATGTGTTGATTATTATCTAACTGCCTTATCATCATAAACTTCACTTCCTACCACCTCTTCTGTCATTCATATAACACACCTCATTCATCAAAACCATTTCAACGGTGGTTTCTTTTGAGGGCTTGGCCAACCGTTTATTGGATAGAAAGGTAAAAACGTGAAAATTTCGATAGTAAAATTAGTATCGAAAATTTCACGTTTTTACCTTTCTTTCTTTCTTTCTTCGACTGGCCATTTTCATTTCTTTCTTTCTCTCTTTTATCACACTTTTACATTCTTTCATTGTCATCTACGTTCTTTCTTCCTTTCTTTCTTGCTATAAAAATATTTTTTCAATAATAGCAGGTTTCTTTCTTTATTTCTTCGGCTGGCCATTTTCGTTTCTTTCTTAGGTTAGCCATTTTCATTTCTTTCTTTCTTTCTTTCTCTCTCTTTTATCACACTTTTACATTCTTTCATTGTCCTCTACGTTCTTTCTTCCTATCAAAATATTTTTTCAATAATAGCAGGTTTCTTTCTTTCTTTCTTTCTTTCTTTGGCTGGACATTTTCGTTTCTTTCTTTTTTCTTTCTTAGGTTGGCCCTTTTCATTTCTTTCTTTCTTTCTTTAGTTGGCCATTGTCCTTTCGTTCTTTTTTTCGTTCCTTCTTTTTTCTTTCTTTCCATCACTCTCTTTCAATAATAGCGGGTTTCTTTCTTTCTTTCTTTCTGACTTTCTTTTACTTACTATCACTGTCTTCTTTCAATGATAGCATGTGTTTTGCTTCTTTCTTTTTACAGGTGGCCATTGTCCTTTCTTTCTTCCTTTATTTCTTCAACTGGCCATTGTCTTTTCTTTCTTTCAATATCAGCGGGTTTCCCCGTTTTTGCTTTGCTTTTCCCTCTTTCATTCCTTTTTTTTTTTAACTTTATACATTTACCAAATAGCTAAACTCACCCTTACCCGACGAAAAACAAAATTGAAAAATTTAAAAGAAAATATCACTACTATTTTATTAGTTTCTTTCTATTCATACCACCATTCATACTCTGGCTTCCATCTTCAAAGTTCATCCAAGAACCATTAGGAGAACGGCGAAAAAGTTAAAATAGAAGGGACAGTAAAGAAGAAAACTAGTTTAGGAACTCACAACAGGAAGAGAGATCAACATTTCAACTTAGAGCTAAAGAGATCAATTAGAAAAGGTCCAACTCAATCCATAAGTCGTTTGGCACGTGAGAGAGGAGTTTCAGCTATGACAGTCCAAAGAGAAGTGAAAAAAGACTTTAAAATAAAATCGTATGTGAAATCCAAGAGGCACCTTGTTACTCCAGGACACAGAGTAAGAAGGTTAGAGGCGGCGAAGATCAAATTGAATAAGTTGGAAAATGAACCTGGAATATATATAAGTATAGGATTGGTGTGTACGGAATAAATTTCAATAAGCAACATATCCTATTCTTAAAAGAGTGCTCAATACAGAGCAGAGCAAATACAATTATTTATACGAAAAATAACATAAATATGTTATAAAATCACTACAAAAAATAGCCATTTTGTTTTAACACTTCTGGCGTCGCTATTTTTGTAGTGATTTTATAACATATTTATGTTATAATTTTCGAATAAATAATTATATATATATATATATATTTGAACTTTATTTCTGTCCTTCATCAGCTTCCGATCCTTAGCTATGATTTATTAATGATGATCATGTCATTTTCGTTTATGATTGATTTCATCACGATTCTTCTGTTAAGCTTAGAGAGCAATTATACATTCTTATTACTCAAAGTAGAGTTGAATAATGTTTTCAAAACCTCGGAGAATTCCAGTAAGATATCTTTAATCATTTCTAAGATACAACGTTTCAGAACTTAATCTACCAAATGCCAATTTTGCTTTTTGACACGCATATTCCACCGGCGACATCGCTATCAAATGCATCGTTTGCAATTCCGTCACGTGAAATGCTGCGGTAACTTGCAACAGGATTCCTTTTATTTGGAGACTTACAAAAAGTGTGGAGATAAGTTCTTCTTTTTAGTGGTACTTTGTACTTTCCATCTTTATTGTACTTTTTGTTTCATCTCCAATGCTTTTTCTAGTCTCAGAGACCACAAAAGAAGACAAAAATATTGCCCGTCAATGTATTTTTCCTGGCGTTTTTTTGTTTTTGTCTCATGTATCTTTGTCTTCAGGATATGACTTGCCCGCCAATTTCAGAATCTGCAAAGCAACCGATTTCTTTACAGAAATAAGAAGGCGGTGGCGGAAAGAAATTAAACAAAAGAAGGAAAAAAGAGAAAAAGTAAAAATAAATCTGAGAGACGAAAGAGAAAAAGAAAAATTTTTTTCACAAGGAATCGAAGACTTCAAAAAGAAAAAATGCAATTAGTCAACAAGTTGGAAATAATCAATGGCAGAAGAAAAATTAAAAGACAAAAATAATGTTAAGAAGAAATGATGAGAGGAGGTGAAAGAAAGAACAAAAGAAAGAAAATAAATAAATAAAGAAAGAAAGTACAGTGACCAGTTGATGGACGAAAGAAAGAAAGAAACAAACAAAAGGAAAGAAGGGTGTTTAAAGAAAGAAAGAAAGAAAATAAATAAATAAATAAAGAAAGAAAGAAAGAGAGAAAGAAAAAATAAAGTACAATGGCCAGTTGATGGACGAAAGAAAGAAATAAAGAAAGAAAATAAAGAAAGAGAGAAGAAAGAAAGAAAGAAACAAACAAACAAACAAAAGGAACGAAGGGGCGTTTAAAGAAAGAAAATAAATAAATAAAGGAAGTGCAATTGCCAGTTGATGGACGAAATAAATAAATAAATAAATAAAATAAATAAATAAATAAATAAATAAATAAAGTACAGTGGCCAGTTGATGGACGAAAGAAAGAAAATAAAGAAAGAAAGAAAGAAAGAGAGAGGGAAGAAAGAAAGAAACAAAAGGAAAGAAGGGTGTTTAAAGAAAGAAAGAAAGAAAGAAAATAAAGTACAATGGCCAGTTGATAGACGAAAGAAATAAATAAATAAAGAAAGAAAATAAAGAAAGAAAGAGAGAAGAAAGGAAGAATGAAAGAAAGAAACAAAAGGAACGAAGGGGCGTTTAAAGAAAGAAAGAAAATAAATAAATAAATAAATAAAGTACAATTGCCAGTTGATGGACGAAAGAAAGAAAAACAGAAAGAGAGAAAAAAGAAAGAAGAGATAATAGCCAGCTGAGGGACTAAATAAAGAAAGAAAGAGATGAAAGAAAAAGAAAGAATAATGAACAATTGAAGAGAGAAAGAAAAAAAGGACAATAGCCAGCTGATGACGAAAGAAAGAAAGGCAGAGAAAAAGAAAGGACAATTGCCAGTTAAAGAACGAAAGAAAGGATAATGGCCAGCTGAAGGACGAAAGAAAGAAAGAAAGAAAGAAAGGATAATGGCCAGCTGAAGGAAGAAAGAAAGAAAGATAGAAAGGATAATGGCCAGCTGAAGGAAGGAAGAAAGAAAGAAAGAAAGAAAGAAAGAAAGGATAATGGCCATCCGAAGGACGAAAGAAAAAAGAAAGAAAGATAGAAAGAATGAAAGAGAAGGATAATGGCCAGCTGAAGAAAAAAAGAAAGAAAGAAAGAAAGGAGAATAGCCACCTGAAGATATAAGAAAACCTGGAATAAATCCCCCAAACTATTTCCATATTCCTCAATCAGTTCTGGCTGAATGAAAACAGTGGTTGTATTATAACAGGCAGGCCATTCTCACACTTTTTATCTCCCGTCTCTTGATCTTTTCTTCTTCCCCAGTCGCTAGTTTAACTCGCTTTGTTGAGTAATACCGACCTTAACGGTTATCCGGCTTTCATTTCCTTCCTGTCTGTCGTTTGGATATGGGTCATTCGGGTTTCCCAAAATCTTACGATATTGGGATTGAGGAGGAAGTCTAATGTGGACCACTCTTATGTACATTATATTGACGAGGAAGTCTAATGTGGACCACTCTTATGTACATTATGTACCATAGTTATGTAGAAATAATTCTTAACTTACGGCTGTGGTCACTTTTGTCAATTCGTTGGGTATCAGGACTGGAATAAGAACCTCTTCAATAAAATATACAACACTGTCGATAACTAACGACATGTTTATTGAATATAAAAAGTAAGAAATAATTAAACTGTTGAATGTGTATTACTTACCGCAAAATTAAGTTCTCTACGTACCGGAAGGTGATTTGAGAAATCTCGTAGCAAACGTTAAAACAATGATCATCCAGTCGACTGTCAATTTTTCTGTCATGCGTGTGTCCGTGTTTCCGGTCCGGCCACTAGAATTGAGGGTGTGTGATTTAGTAACGATTGTCTTACAATGCAATGCCGGGGAACTCCAAGTCAGATTTTCTCTTGTCAATGCTGGGCGTGGTGGCACTCGTTTCTATAGATGACGCACCGTAAAAAAGAAAATGATTTTGATATATCAAATTTCTCACCACGATCGATTAAATCTTAGGAGACCTTCTTAATAACCACATGGCATTCCCTTTGTTCAGAATTTTCTGTTCTTTCTTTCTGTAAAGATGAAGGCGTTTTGGGGCGGACAGTATCAACATACAGAAACATGAAGCTTGGGAATTCGACAAAATCTAGAGGCTTTCTTTGTTCATAAGAATCTGAGACATTCTTTTCTGTAGAAATATACGTGTTTTGGACGGTATAATGTAAAGAAACTTTCAAGTTTGTGATTTTTAGATTAGTGACTTTTACTTCTCTCGCCTTAATAATGTTCTTTGTCTAGAAGAATCTGGGTCATTCTTTTCTGTAAGAATAAAAATGTTTTGGATAGATAATATGACTGTAAATAAAACCCCCAACTTAATTTCTTAGGACCCAAAATTATGACAATGCATTAATCATGTCTTCTTTATATCGGCGAGAAGTGGATAGGTTGAGGAAGTCTGGTTTTGCTCAGTTTTGGTTTGTCATTTCTGGGTTCAATAATAATAATAATAATAATAATAATAATAATAAGAAGAATGATGATGATGATGATGATGATGATGGACTTGAGTAAATGGATGGTGGATCAAGCTATAGGAGAAAGAACCAAAAACAAAATGCATTAAGAGCCACAAAGAAGAGGAAGACGTGGTGAGCTATGATCGCCTATGTCCTGATGGGACACACAGCAGAAGAAGAAGAAGCTTGAGTAAATGGATGGTGGATCAGGCATTAGGAGAAATAACAAAAAGACAAACTGCATTAAAAGCTACAGGAAGTCGTGGTGAGCCATGATCGCCTAAGCCCTGATGGGACACGGCACAAAGAAGAAACACAAGAATGAGTTTGAGTAAATGGATGGCGGATCAGAGTTATAACAAGAAATATAACAAAAAGACAAAATTAAGTGCTACCAGGGACAGGAAGTTATGAAGAGCCATGATCGCCTACGCCCTGAGGGGACTTGGTACATGAAGAAGAAGAACAAGAGCAAGAAGAACGAGTTTGAGTAAATGGATTGCGAATCAGGGTTAAGGAGATATAAGAAAAATACAACATTTATTAAGTGCTACAAGGGACAGGAAGTTGTGGAGAGGCATGATCGGCTATGTTCTGAGGTGACATGGTCCATGAAGAAGAAGCGTTACACTTCACCCCCATAGTGTTTGTCTTTTATTCTTTGATTTATTGTCAGCTTTATTGAAACGTTTTCCGAGTTTGTTGTTTGTTTTCTGCCTTGTTCTCCACTTTCATTATCGCAATAATCTTCTATTCTTAATATATTTTTTCTTTCGCTCTTTTTTCCTCCTTTTTCGTAACCCCCTTTTCTAATCTAATTAAGCGCCAGCTTTCTCTCCCTCTTTTTATACATCTTCCTTCTTTACTGTTTTCCTTATATTTTTCCTTTTTTTTTTTTTATTTCCTTCCAGTTTTATCTTCAGATAATTTTCACTCAGTTTTTTCCACCCCGCCATTTTTGTTTTGTTATTACTATCGAGTTTTCTTCTTTGCATTTTCCTTCTGTTTTGGCTATTTTCTTTCTTTCTTTTATTTTTTGCTTCCTTTTTCTTTTATCCTTCTACTTTTCCTTTCGGTATATTTCCTTCATTTTCGTATTTCTTCTCTTTATTTTTACTCCTTCCAAATGTTTCCATCTTTTTTCTATCGTCATCCATTCCGCACTTTCATTTCTTCTGTCGATTCTTATTTCTCTCATCTCTCTAGTTCTTCCTTTCTTTCTTACCTTTCATTTTCTGTCTTTCTTTTAATTTCATACGCTTCCTAATCTTTTTTCTATTACTTTCCTACCTTTCATTTCTTTCTTTCATTTTCCTACCCTCTCTTCCTTCCTTTTACTTTCTTACCCTTTCTTTCTATTACTTTCCTATCTTTCATTTCTTTCTTTGTTTTAATTTCCTACCTTTCAATTCTTTTCTTTAATTTCTTTTAATTTCCTACCTTTACCTTTTCTTGTTTTTTCTTTTAATTTTCTACCCTTTCTTTCTATTACCTTCCTACCTTTCATTTCTTTCAATTCTTTTTAAAAAATTTTTTTAATTTCCTACCTTTCACTTCTTTTTTTAATTTCTTTTAATTTCCTACCCTTCCTTCCTTTCTATTACTTTCCTATCTTTCATCTGTTTGTTTTAATTTCCTACCTTTCAATTCTTTTTTAATTTCTTTTAATTTCCTACCTTTTCTTTTTTCTTCCTTTTAATTTCCTACCCTTTCTTTTTTTCTTACATTTTCCCACCATTCCTTCCTTTCTTTTACTTTCCTACCCTTTCTTTCTTTCTTTCTTTAAACTAGACTGGGCAACTGGCCATGGTTTTCATAACAGATAATTTCATTGTCCAGACTTCAGTAGTTATTACCTGGCCAGCCTCACTCCCATCCCCCTAGCAAAGCGTCTGACCTATCCATCTTTAACCCTTAGTGCACAATCTACCCACAATCTATACTCCTTTATTCGTATGTTGTTAGACTCGCTTGGCCACTCCTTAAAACATTTTAAAAATTTCCCACCTCGGCAACCTTCAGCCACGCTAAAACTCTTCACGGAGGACCCCACCCATTATTAGACCACCGCTAATATCTCTTCTACCTGACTTTTCTGAATTTGGCTGAGTGTCACTTCATCTTGGAAATGATAACATTTTGGCTGGAGTCGCCTGTAGGGGCGAAAGGCGTAGAGTGGGAGACAATCATCCAGAGAGGTGCATTTTATTTCTTCATCTTGTTTCTGCTTATTTAGGCCCCCGCCCGCGGACTAAATCTTTTTTTTTCTTTATTGTGTATAACACGCAGCTATTTTATTTTCGACGAGGTCAGTAATGCCGAATTCATGTGCCTGATAGACTCTCCCGACATTTTCGACGTTTCGATTCTGCTTTACATGACTTTTAATGTCAGCTTAAGACGCACATAGCATTTCACGTATAGGACAAGGAACTGCACCCCTACAAGTGCAGCAGGAATGTTAAAACAGTATTTAGTGATCTACCTTATAATTTATCGATGTTCAATGCGTGACTTCATTGTATACTATGGGGGGGGAGAGAGAGAGAGAGAGAGAGAGAATGTGTGTGTGTGTTTGAATGAATGAATGAATGGGGCGTAGGATATAGCACTGCATGTTGCCTGTCGTTATTAGCGATCTTAAGACCATGTGTCACTACTACTTTCACGGGGTCTCGCTATAGGCCACTGGTGGATTAGAAACGAGGGAACAAGAGAAAGTTCTATGCAAATGATCAGGGCTCAATTCTGAATGCGGTGATGGAAACAAGTTTCTACTACGCTACCTACAGACACATTTTGGCGAAAACGACCAAAGAAAATCCTATTACCTAATTCTAATAAACCCAAGAAAATATCTAAAAGAAATGATTGGCATAAAACGTTTAATATGTTTAAATAGGCCTCAATGAACTACAATCATTAAGCTACAGGAAAGCGAGGCATATTAGAAAGGAAACATCGCTAATAAAGGAAGCAAGGTGGATAGCCGAGTTCGAATTCCAGTCGAGTTACATGTAAATACCTTTGAGAAACGCATGGGTCCACCTCTTCTCCTCCAGCTAAATAGCAGGACAGACTGGGTCAAAGAGGAGGATAAGTTAGGATCCCAAACCTCCAACTATGGGTAAATAATAGAGCAAACTGTGTTCTTCAGCCTTGGTTGGCAACCAGTCTAGAAGAAGGATAACTCAAAGTATTCAAAAGTGTATATATCTCTGGAGAAGCACTTACTATACAGCTAATGAAAACATCGTAGAGTTATAAAATGCTCTCTGTGATCTTCACTGTTTGATCGGTAATGGTGAAACAGTAGAAGCAAAAAATATTGAGAGCCAAGTCTCATTATTTAAGCGCAGGACTAGATTGGCGGCAAGGTCTTATCATGTCACTGCTGAAATGACAAGATGTAAGCATAAGTTCTATGGTAACAGTTACTTCTCTCGTACTTCTCGCTTGTGGAAGTCTCTTCCGGCTTCTTGCTTCCCAGTCAACTTTGTTCATCAAAAATTTAAATGTAATGTCAATCGTCATCTGCTGTCCTTCCGGCTTTTTGCTTTCCTGTCAACTTTGATCTTCAAAAATTGAAATGCAATGTGAATCGTTAACTACTGTCTTCCTGATTACTCTTCTATTGTTCTCACTCAATTTTCGCTTATGGAACTCTCTTCCGGCTTCTTGCTTTCCAGTCAACTTTGATCTTCAAAAATTGAAATGCAATGTCAATCGTTATCTACTGTCTTCCTGATTACTCTTCTATTGTTCTCACTCAATTTTCATTTGTGGAACTCTCTTTCGACTTCTTGCTTTCCTGTCAACTTTGAACTTCGTAACCCCTTGCTTAATTTATATTTTAACTCCAAGTGCTTACTACTGTGAGATATCGTTATAGTACAAACACTCACTTTTGTCTAGTCGAATTACATAATAATATTGTTTACTGAAATGACATTATTATTATTATTATTATTAATGTTGTTGTTTTATTTCCCTTGATTTCTGTTGTATACTCATTTCCTTCCGGGTCCCAACCAGAAACCTAATGTCAGAAATGGTGTCATGACATTTTCCCCTGAACATCAACTTAAAAACACACAGCTTATACGTAGATAAAGCCATTCGTAAAGTTGTTTTTTGTACATGTGAGTACAATTTTTTATATTTCTTTAAGGCTTGGGCTACCAGAGATCACTTTAATGGTGTGTAAAGGAACCTTTTCCAATCAAATCTAGTGCTCAAATTACAACTGGAACTACTGATGTCATTATGTGCCACATTATTTATGGTTCCAATTATTATTATTATTATTATATGCCAAAATTTAAAATTTTTCTCTTATTATCATTATTACCGATAATCCAAAAGTAATTATCATAAAGCACTGGCGACTTTCGTTAGTACCAGGTGTTCAATTTAATTTAAATATGCCTCAGTGAACTATTATTAAACCAGGTAGAAACTACAAAAAAAAAAAAAAAAAAAAAAAAAGACAAAGGAAAAAATAAAAAGAGACGCACCCGAAAGAAATTCGTCCTGGGTATTACGATAAACTAAATCCGCGTCCAGGGTAAGACGATAAACTACATCCGCGTCCTGGGTAAGACGATAAACTACGTCCAACAGCAAGGCCTCTGATCAGGAGGCTTTGAGGAGCGTGGAACCACCTCTTAATTGCTGGTGTTCCCAGGTAGCACCTGTTTGGGTTCCAGCTATGGGCAAATAGGTAACTCCCAAACTGAGGTAAAAACCATTTTAAAAGTGTAAAAATAGGTTTTAATACCAGAAAGACTTTGTAAAAGTTTTGAAGAAAAAAAACTATTACCAGCAAAACGTTTTCGAAAAAATAATATTAACAAAAATAGATTTTTGACAAAACAAAAATATTACCAGGAAAAAAAAAGTCGGCATTAAATGACCCATTGAGGTTTATATGCCGTAAAACAAACCAAACCAAGACCGAAAGAAATACAGGTAATGGTAAAACACTACCCGCAAAGAAGAATAACGGGCGAAGGAGTGCGTACCTTTGCATTGTGATTCCTTGCTCTACTTTCCGCTGTACTACATGCTTGATTTATATATACAGTGACACTTTCCGCTACTTACTTTAAAGTATATACTTAATTATAGTAAAATGTTTTCCTGAATATACCATTCTCAAACTAGAGTGCGTCTAATATGGCCTTGAATTTTGGGGCTTTAAATAACGTATGTATTGAAAACCTTCCGGTGTTTTTTTTGGGGGGGGGGAAATATTTGATTCCATGTGTATCAAAAGTATTTTCGTTGTTTTTTTTTTATTGAAAGTTTCCGGAGCTTAAAAAACCCCAACAAACTATGATTCACCCATTATAAGGTTCAAGAGCCACTCAAGGTAGAAGGTTACTGAATGAGGTTGTTGTAAGTGCGTACAAGAGGGGAGCAAGATGATGATATGTAGGATAGACAATAGTTGTCCGTAGACATGAAAATATTAAGACTGTAGCGATCGAGGGAGCAAGAGGAAAACAGAAAGAGACAGGAATATATATATAGAGAGAGAGAGAGTAAAAGAAAATTTTTCTTTTCTAATAATAACTTTGGGAATTTGTTACAGATTGGGGGGAACCCAGACTGTGTTGAACATACGACAGAAAAGCAGAGAGAGAGAGAGAGAGAGAATGGGGGCATAGATAGTAAAACAGAGAGAGAGAGAGAGGAACGTAGAGAGTAAAACAGTAAGAGAGAGAGAGAGAGAGAGAGAGTGGGGGTATAGGTAATAAAAGAGAGAGGGACGGAGAGAGTAAAACAGTAAGACAGAGAGAGAATGGGGGCATAGGTAGTAAAACAGAAAGAGAGAGGAATGTAGAGAGTAAAACAGTAAGAGAGAGAGAGAGTGAGTGGGGGGCATAGGTATTAAAACAGAAAGAGAGAGGGATGTAGAGAGTAAAACAGTAAGAGAGAGAGAGAGTGGGGGCATAGATAGTAAAACAGAAAGCGAGAGGAGTGTAGATAATAAAACATTAAGAGAGAGAGAGAGAGAGTGATGGGTTAGAGAGAGAGAGAGATGGACGTAGAGAGGCGAAAAGTGAATTCATGAGCAGAGGGGGGGTTGCAAAGGCTTATTTTAGATAAAGTCAGTTGTTTGTTGTGAGGGGTTAGGTCAATGTTCGCGACCTACCCATTTGCTGAGTACAAATTCGTCACTGAACTACGGCGGACATCTTGAAATTAAAATCTTTCTTTATTCTTAAATCTTAAAAGAAAAAAGATGACCGATTGAATCGAACAGAGATATCGCGCCAAGTTTTGCCAAAAAAGTTGCTGATATTCAAGTTCAAAACATTCAGAGGATTCAGATCAATGAGTGGTACAAACGCTTTAAAGATGGCCGCACCTCATTGGAGATCGAGGGACGCTCAGACAGGCCATTCACAAACCGAATCGAGGAACGGATTTGAAGATTTGGCGATTAGACATGGAAGACTCACTAACAATCCAGGATCAGTGTATTTCATTTTAATGAAGGATTTGTGCATGCGTAGAGTGTCGGCGAAATTTGCCCGCTGTGTCCGCCCACATAATCCAAGCTTTGCTGGTCAAGAACACACTCACTACCTGTTTGACAGGCTCCTTACTCTCCCGACCTGGCACCGTGTGACATCTGGCTCTTCCCCAATCTGAAAACCACGCCGAAAGGGAAGCGATTTGCGGCGGAGCTCCACAGTGTTCCATAGAAGACCGTTACAGGGGTGTTACCAGCAGTGACAGAACCGCTGGGAGAAGTGTGTGAATTTCCAAAGAGAGTATATTAAATGAAATTTGTAAAATGTACAAAATTGATTGTTTTTAATGCCCAAAAGTCAGAGTTTTAGTCGTTATTGATTTTAATAATCCGACATATTAGTAGCAGTTTTGTGAAGAAAGCAGGAGATAAATGTGATGTATGATGCTGGAAGTAAATTTGCCGTAGAGGATTCTGAAATCAGTGCACTTTCTATATATATTCGCCTTAATAAGAATTGTTTTAATAGGAAGCACAAAGTCGAAATTATGGTCACATCTATTACGATGAATGACTAATTTATTGACTATCTCTCTCTATATACATATGTGAAAAGTGTATATAAATAAATATATATATATGTATAATTATTTATATATCATATGCGCGGTACTTGTTAGAAAGCGCTCAATATCAGAGATAGAACTAACATATTTGGTTGGATAGATGTGAGTTTGTGACCTGGGTTTCACGCTTTGGCGATCGTCAGACGTCTGACGATCGCTAAAAATCGAAACCCAATATATATATATATATATATATATATATATATATATATATATATTCGTATTCTCTCTATTCATAGCTCTATCTATTTATTAATAGATATCTATATTCATACCTATCTATATTCATTTCTATCGCTATCTCTCTCTCTCTCTATATATATATATGTATTCATATCTATCTATATATCTATATTCATATCAATCTCTCTATATTATACTAATAATTACACTTGGTAGGTACAGAAAACCCGGATGGAACAATTTGCATGTATAAAAAAACAAATTGGTATCCGAAGGAAAAAAAAATTGGTAAAAAAAAGAAAGAACTAGAAACATCCGAACCGGGCGAAAAAAATCGTCCAGTGCCTTAAATTTCCAGTCCACAGAGAGAGAAAAAAATACCCCAAGCGAGGAAATAAGATAAAACGCAGAGGGATCAATAAGCTGAGAAGAACAAAAGAATAAAGTAAATCCTAAAGGCCCAGGAATTATCTACCAAGGTTTTTTTGTTTTGTTTTACCTAAATGGATCTTCAGGGTGCAGCTGGCTAAAGAGGAAATGACACAGTACATATTTATTGATAAAACCAAAACTAAAAACTAAAATTAGCATAAACCTAAAATAGTAAAAAAAAAAACACGTACTTTATTCTATCTATCTATCGTTGTTCATTATGTATATATTTATCTAAGACTATCTAAGGTTGTTCATTATGTATATATGTATATATTTATCTAAGACTGTTCATAATTTATCTCTCTCTCTAAAACTGTTCATTATGTGTGTATATATATATATATATATATATATATATATATATATATATATTTATTTATCTAAAACTGTTTATTATCTAAGATTTTATTATCTATCTATCTCAATCTCTCTCTCTATAATCTTCACAAAAGAAAAATTAAATAAAAATCTTAATTTCAGCACCATGTTTGTCATCGTTAAGGATATATATATATAATTTTTTATATAGACAAAAACATTTTACTCACTACAAAGATGCAACTCCGTTTCAGTGCATTGAAAATCTTTGTAGTGAGTAAAATGAAAAAAATATAATAATTATTGCTCTACTATCGGTATTGAGCCCTCTTTTGAATTAATGCTGTGAACGTTAGAAATTATATATTATTTTCGTTCTCATTGCACTCGGATATATATATATATATATATATATATATATATATATATATATATATATATATATATATAAACACGCTCTATCTCTGATATTGAGCACTTTATCCCATAAATATAGCACACCTTAAGAGTATATGTTTTTCATCCAATATTCGCTTCAAGATGAAACGTAAGAACACCGGATTATATATCTTATTGTTCTTTCTTATTTATATATATATATATATATATATGGGAAGAAAGTGAGTAAAAGTTGTCACTTAGCTGATTGATGTTACCTTCAGCATCCCGACTCCAGAGTTTCGTGGACGGACCTGCTTGTCCACTCTTGAGCGGGTATCAGTAATGTTTCTTTAAACGTCATTTTAGTGGACACTCGTATCTGAGTAGACGCTCTGTTTATTTATTAAACAGCATATTCATTTATTATCGTTTAGCGGCACGCCCTAAGGAATTGAGAATTACGAGAAGTTTCGCTTAAGGACGCCATTTCAACTTTGTTTTGTTCATTGTAGCTCAGTTGGATAGAGTGTGCCGGGTTTAAAGGAAGCTCCATCTGCCAGGGCGATACGCAGGTTCGAATCCTGTCGGAGAGCGTAAATATTGCTTTGGCATTTCTCGAAATATGTAGCCGAAAGCTTAGGTAATAATGTAGTTTAAATAAGGCTTTAGCTCTAAATCTCGTTGAAAGACCGGTTCCAGTAGGATCATCGAAGTTAAGCAACGTCGTGTATAGTCAGATGGGTGACCGCTAGATGCTGCTGATATATATCTGTCTATGAGGTATATTTAAACTTATTTAGGTGATGATGATGTGGTTCATGTAAAGCTTTATCTCTACATCTCGTTGAAAGCCCGGTTCCCTTATGATTACCAAAGTTAAGCAACGTCGAACCTAGTCAGTATCCAGATGGGTGACCGTTTGGGAATACCAGGTGCTGCTCATATCTATCTGTCTACGCGTGTTTTAATGTGTACGCATATATGCAGATCTGTGTGAGAGATAACGAGAAACACACTTAGCAATTCTCCTTGATGTTATTTTCTTTTATAACCATTGATTCTTGCTTTCCGCCTCGTTCTGTCACGAACGACTGTAAACCACAGACGAAAATCAACAATCCTTCTATTGGCATAATTCCGATGGGAAGAAAACTTAATTGAACAAAAAGACCCCCAAAAAAACAAAAAACAAAAAAAAACAAAAGAAAATGAAACAAGAAACTTTGCCATTTTTATAATCCTTTTTCATTGGTCTTGAATTACCTCAAAATATCTTGCTTGATTTCGTTTCTTCGAATTTAGCGCTTCTTTCGCACTTGTTTCTCTCTCTCTGCTTAGCTTTCTTTTCCTCAATGACAACCTCTCCCCACTTCACATTCTTTTTACAGTCTGTTTCATGTGTAGATTATATATAACACACACATTATATATATATATATATTACACACACATTATATATATGTGGATGTGTGTACACACATAACTACAAAAACATATACACTCATATACATATAAGCTACAAATATACATGTATAAATTTACACACATATATGTATTAATATATATATATATATGAACTATATATAAGCTCAGGATATATATATATATATATATATATATATATATATATATATATATATATATATTCTTTTCTCTTATCTAATAGCAGTATTTTTCATCTTTTCATTTATTTCCAACAATTTTTAACTTCATTCTGCCAAATTGTCTTTTACGCCCGCTTTGCGATTTGCTTCTTTCGATTGTAGCCTTGCTCAGCAAAATTCCGTGAAGCTTCTATTTAATTTGGCTTTAAATTCTTTCGTCCTGCACACACAAGTTATATATATATATATAATATATATATTATATAAATATACTCACACACAGGGTGATTAAAAAGTGAGGAAAGCGTTTAGCATGAGGTTTTATTTAAAATTTGATATGGGTACCAGATTTCGCTCCCATCTTCTCGAGGAACTGCGTCAAGTGATTTCACCAGGAATTCTTGTGGTGTGGAAGACATAACTTCTTGTATTTGTCCTTCAAGTTCTACCAAAGTCTTGGTTTGGTATAATAGACATTCTCCTTTAACCAACCCCAAAGAAAAAAGTCACGAGTTATTAAGCTAGGACTCCTGGCTGGCCACTCATACAAAAACAAGCAGGTATTTTTCAATTGCCCTGCATATATATTTCTTAATTGATTTATTAATCACAATTAGTGAATAAGTTACGTCATTCATTTCAGTCGAAGAAGCAGAAAAACGACATTTTTATTTTTATTTTTAAGGCTCTGGCTTACAGTACTCAAAAGTATGGACTGAATCGAGGCATGATTGACTGTGGCGAGTTCAATCCTCGTTTCGTCAAGTGCCAAAAATCAAAATTACTCCTCATACCTTGACACTGCATGAGACTACACTATGCGGTGGATAAATTGCTGCCATTTTTTATTTTGCGCATGCGCGTTGTTTTTGATTTTGTCGACTGTCCAAGTATAGTAGGATCAGTTGGTCACCGTCTGTGAGAAAAAGGGCAGATATTTGGAAATTTCATGCTGTACTGCTTGGCATTCGCACCGGAAACTCCAATACAAACCAATCTGAGGACAGTGCAGAGAATTCGGAAAGAGTTGGCTGATATATATACAGTAAAGATGTTGATGTTTGCAATGATCACTAGTGATGGGGATGTCATGCTTCCATTCATATTCACACAAGGCAACAGAATCAACATGGAGGGCGACATCAAGTGCCTCGAGACACTAGTGCTACTCTGGGTCAAGAGGGATATAATATATATATATATATATATAGAGATATATATATATATATATAAATATACATATATATTATATATTTGGTTGGATTGATGTGAGTTTGTGACCCTGGGTTTCACGCTTTTACGATCGTCAGACAAACTGATTCATTTTTTTTTTTTAATTTTCGGTTTATGTAGATTGTTTTTATTAGTGTTATTATGGGAGTGGGGGGATCGTTGTCGTGATGTCATCATGCTAACGCAAACATAGATGCATGTTCATACGCATGATGAGGTATGCAGACACACATACACACTTGGTCGTCCGTAGGGACTCATACATATATAAACATATGTAGACAGTTTCGGATTTGAAACCAAGGATCCAAAATGAAACTGCAGAAATAGAAAAACATGTCCACTCCAGGGAAATTGCCAACTTACGGACACAATATACAAGGCCAAGGTAAGTGCAAACAACAACATAATGTACTACATCGGTGCCACTGAAGGTCTATTCAAGAAGAGGAGTAACAATGACAACATTTCATTCACCAACAGGAAATACTCGAACAGCACTACGCTATCCACATACATATGGCAGCAAAAAGACAGAAATATCGCACCAACAATAAGTTGGAAAGTATTGAAAAAAGCCCCTGCCTACAGCAACATAACAAAAAAATGCTTACATTGCCTACACGAAAAAGTAGCAATAATATCATACAAACCGCGAAAGAATTTACTAAAGAAAAAATCAGAGATAATCTCCAAATGTAGGCATGAAAATAAGTACCTATTATCCGAATTTATATCAAACGGATAAACAAATAAAAAAAAAAGAAAAAAAAGACAAACCACCAACAATCACAATTTAATTTAAGATACCATCACAATAATTGCATCTATCGTTATTATCATTGCACCACCATTAGTAATCACTTCTACCACTTTACAATAACTATTAACTACTAATATTATCATTACCACCAACACCATTACTACCACATCACATCTATTAACATATAAATTCATTCTAATCATTAACGTAAATTACTCCCCCAGCATATTTAATACGACAACCCACCCCAAAAAAACCAAAACAAAAAAAAAAAAAAAAAAAACCAATAAGATCAGAGATAATTTCCAAATGTAGGCATGAGAATAAATACCTATTACCAGGATTTATACCAAAATAAATAAATATAAAAATAAAATAAAATAAAACAAAACATCAACAACAACTCTTTAGTTCAAGCTAGCACTACTATAATTACATTTATTGGTTTTTATTATTCTCCCACCAACATTACTAATCACTACTACCAATTTACAATAACTATTAACCACTTATATTATCATTGTCACCAACCCCCTTACACATTACTATCACATCACATCTATTATTATCATATAAACCCGTCATAATTTTTAACGTAAACTACCCTCTCCCCCAGCATATTTAATACCACCATAAAACCAATAAGGATTACAAACTGAAATTTCTACCAGTCACATATACAGTCATCAAAAAACTAAAAAAACAAGCAAATAACCAGCTTTAAAATAATAACAAAAGTTTTGTTTTCTTTTGTAAATTAAAACTTAAAAATTATAGCAATCTTCAACTGCCATAATTTTACACAGAATACCTATTATCAGGATTTATACCAAAATAAATTAATACATATAACAAAATAAAACAGCAACAACCACTTTTTAGTTCAAGCTACCACCACAATAATTGCATTGTTTTTATTCTCCCACCACCATTACTAATCACTTCTACCAATTTACAATAACTATTAGCTACTTATAGTATCATTGCTTCCAATCCCTTACAACATTACTATCACATCACATCTATTATCATATAAACCCGGTATAATTATTAACATAAACTACCCCCTCCCCCAGCATATTTAATACCACCATAAAAATAACCAATAAGGATTACAAACTGAAATTTCAACCAGTCACATATACAGTCATCAAAAACTAAAAAAACAAGCATTAAAATATAACAAATAAAACGCTTTTTTTTAAAAATCAAAAATAATAATAATTTTTTACCCATCATAATTTTACACAGACCTCACTACACGTATATACATACATGCGAGGAAATATTATTCAGTGGAAAAATAGTAAAATGCTCTGATTTTTGACATGTACATTCACGAGAAATTTTCATTACACTTCCAATCTTTGAATTTCAACAACCAAATGCGTATGTATATAGACAACAGCACACATATACATACATATGTCAAATCCCATACTGTCCACATATGTTTATGTCTGTATGTGCCCCGGCGGACGAGCGAGTGTGTATGTGTGTCTGCGTACCTCATCGGGTGTACGGACATGCATCTATGTTTGCGTTAGCATGAGTGACATCACGACGACGATTCCCCCCACTCTCATAAAAACACCAATACACGCAATCTACATAAACGCAAAATTTAAAAAAATTAATCAGTTTGTCTGACGATCGCAAAAGCGTGAAACCCAGGGTCACAAACTCACATTTATGCAAACAAATTTGTTAGCTCTATCTCTGATATTGAGCGCTTTCTAATAAGTACCGCGCATATAATATATATATATATATATATAAAAAATAAATATATATATGAAAATAAAAATATATATATATATATATATATATATATATATATATATATATATATATATACGAGTGAGTGCTAGATGCAAATAGCAGGAATAGAGTTAAAAAGGCAGCGTCGGGCATACCCTGGGAACCTGCTGTCCTTAAACTAACTCTGCATCGAAAGTTAAAATCATTTTCTCCGTAAGGGGCCTTCAATGTTATCAGTTATCAGCGGACGTCTAGTAAGCGATCACTGGCCGATGGGTTAGGTCGGAGTGCCGTGGTTTAATTGTTGGATGTTGGCAAGAGCGTTATCTTATGATGGAGTAAAGGCCAAGATAAGCCGTCGGTCCTATAACTGTCCTGGTCGACGAAGTGGCGATGCAGATAAGAAAGAATTGTTCTTGGAGGAATGGATGATAGCGGCTAGGATATAGGAAAGGATGAGATAATAATGGGTGCGGCGGTGATGGAGACGAGAGAAGAATATATAACAGAATGAAAAATATGGAGAAATATGTATGCAACAGGTTTCGACCTAATCAAAGGACTTCGTCAATCTAAACTAATATACTTTTTAATGAAACTATATATACGAAGTCTGATCAAAAAGTGTCGGTACTGTTGCTATGGTAACGGCGCTAGTGTGCAAAAGGAAGCCGTTTAGCATAGATAAACCGTAAACTATGTCACGCATATAAGATTTTCGCTCGCTTTCGTTGATTAACGTATTGCCTGGGGGGAAAGTGGTGTCATCTCACCAGACAATACAAGTGCTATATGACTTTATATATTTTTTTATTCACTTTTATATTTATTACGCTCTCTAAATATATATATATATATATATATATATATATATATATATAAGGGGGGAACCTCAGGGGTGATGTAATGGTTGCAAGCTTGTCTCGCTTGAACAATTACGACTGAGTAGTGAGTTCGATCCTCACTAGGTGCCCCATACTTTCGGCCTTGTGCCACATCTGAGCTACACTTTGGAAAATCCCTATAGATATGTCAGGCCATGGATTGAATTTGGCATGAATCAGTGTGTCGCCTCCGAGTTCTGGATTCAATGTCCATTTTTATATTTTTTCACATACGCTCTTTATTCCATGAATATTGCACACCTTTAAGCTATATAGCCATATATATAACATACATAAACAACACCATATATATATATATATATATATATATATATATATATATGCGCGAAGTGGAGAGAGTTTTAATCACTCATGCCATAAAGGGATAAGAACCTTTAGAGAGACCCTACAGAAATTTAGTGTAATTTTTCAGAGAAAATGTACTTTAAGGTGCTCATAAATTGCATCTGATACCGAATCAGGAATAGATTTGCTAATATAATGCGAACAGCGTATTATCTTTGTCAGAGATGTTATACGATACAATCTCATTTTCTCAAAATGCATTATCTGTTGTATTTAAAGCTTGCCCTTGAGGATTTTTATTGATTGCATGAATTACGAAGGCATACGCGTCTATATATTGTACGTGCATAAACAAATCTGATACTGCTCTATGAGAGTACTAAACTGTTATGCAATATCAGTCCTCCTATATAAGAGTGAATGCTGGACAATCTCCTCACAGATTAAGAAAATTGAAGCAACACAAATATAGATCTACAGAATTCATATCAATTCGTAATCTAATAACTTTACCAATTCCCGTTCAAATTGTTTCAGGTTTTACCAGCATGTGAAGAATCGACTCGAAATTCTATCTTTAAATGTTTCTTGGTTGTCTTTTTCCTTTTAAGGAACAGAAATGTCACTCACTGAAAACAAAGAAAAAAAAATGAAGAGGGGAATTGTGTGAATAATAAGTAATGCAGCGGCAACTGGACGCCTGTATTAATTACTCTGAAGATGGATACCAAACAGCTACTAACAAAGCTGGTGTGATACATGGCCAATTTTGAAGTGGAGCGACTCAAAAACAGGCGGAACAGACAAAAATATACCAAAAACCACATGTAGAATAGGGTGGGTTTGTGTACCTGCCAGTAAACATAAATTCAATTAAGAAAACTATATATTATATATCATGAAGATAATATACATATATAGATATATATATATATATATATATATATATATATATATATATATATATATATATACACACATTATATATATATACAAACACATAATACATATAAATATACACACACATAATACATATAAATATAAACACACACACATTATATATATATATATATATATATATACACACACACATAATACATATATATATATATAAACATATATACAGACACATATAAATATAAAACACACATTTTTTATATATATATATATATATATATATATACACACACACATAATACACATATATATATAAACATATATACAGACACATATAAATATAAACACATTTTTTATATATATATATATATTAAATAATATATAATTTTGATGATAATGGAATAAAAGTCTAAATGAAATACAAAGTTATAACTGATAATAATTTAAAATGTAAGTTAATTTATAATTCTTATTGTGTGAGAGAGAAACAGAAAAAATATATCTATGTATTAGGGTCACATAGTTTTGTATAAAAATCTAAATATATATATATATATATATATAATGATCATTCTTATTTATGATAATGTTAAACCACACACTAAGACAGCCTGTAAAATTTGTTCTTCGTGGGTAGTTATACTAGCGTATCCAAGTCTTCTTCAATCCATAGTTTCTGGTGCCACGAATTCTGTCTCAGCAACGCGACAATAAACAAAAGCAAAGTTGAATGACTCGTGTGGAAACGCAATAAGATACAGCCCTGTAGCCTATATCCCATTGCCATTTAGGCAGCCGTATGTATAAAAATCATATCTGCGTACTCACGGTATGAATAGCCAGCCATAGTTAACGGGACATTTCTCAGTTATCTAAAGACGTTAAATGTTGAAGATATATTGCCAATAATTTACAGATATGTGTGTGTGTGTATGATATGTAGAAAATAGGAAAGAACACGTTAGGTAAATAATCCAGTGTTCTTTAGTATTTTTTTTATTATTATTTTTAAAAACATATATCCATAGAGATATAGAGATTAGACTATGATTATTTTTTTAAAAATATGATTCCTTATATATATATATATATATACAGGATGTATCAAAATTCATTTGCAAAATTTTGGCACGACACACTCCAATACAAGGACAAAAGTCCATATAAACATATGACCGCAAATCCTTAATTTTGAATTAATAACTTTAAGTTCACACTAGATGACGCTCTGTTGCCATATATGCTTGGTTACATTTTTCATTCCTGTAAATTATTGGCAAGTCAATATTCAACATTTAACATCTTTTAGATAACTGAGAAATGTTCCGTTAATAATTATATTGATGGTTTCGGCTCTCGTTCTTGAAACTTGAGAACTCTTATATAGCGAAGGAATCATATTTTTAAAAAAAATGATTATATATATATATATATATATATATATATATATACATACATATATATTCTAATGCATTTAAAGTTTCACATATGATTAAATTCAGAGATTGTAAAAAAAATGACTATACAAATGACATAGACGCACACACGCACACACACACACACACGCACACACGCACATAAACTGGTGGATAAGTGTAATGTTTATTACAAAGAAACGTCACCTCAGAGAATTCACTCTGATCATTCTGATATGAAAAGAACTCCTGAATTTTTTTGGTGAGATCCAAGCCATGATAAAAAAAGATATCTACATGTCAATCAGGTACATATCCAGCGATATAGTGCTGCCCTGGATGATGAGGGAGGCTGCTGGAAGAACTTATTGCAAGCAACAGGACTCTGCACCATGGCACACAAACAGGAGAATATATGACTCTCGAACAATATCTGCAACCACATCAGTCTTTACATCTAACCATGAGACTCCCAGACTGCAAAACTTTTTAAATATTATGTGTGGTATATATGCATTTGAGCCAGTGATCAACAAATCTTCTTGTAAATATAAAGATGAACTTAAGGCAACACATGGCAGAATTCAAAAACTTCAAAAGGAACCGCTCAGAAGAGTTGCAGGAGATTACGATATGCCGTTTTTCTTGAAAAGTTACGAAATAAAATTTTCTTTATTAAGTTTCATAAATGAATCTATAAGCCGGTAGACACAAATGAAAATACTAAAATAGTTGTGTATCCACTAAAATAATTTTTCTTTTAATAAAACACATATTCATATATATATATATATATATATATATATATATATATATATATATATATATATATTTGGTTTATAAGCCCAGGTATTAATGACTACATATCACTTTAATCGAATTTTCTGTTTACGTATGGTCAATAAATATATATATATATATATATATATATATATATATATATATATATATATATATATATATATATATATATATATATAAACGTTTTGGTTTTCCAGTTCATCGGGCACAAAGTATATCGTAAAATTTTATAAAAAATATACAGATGTCACATTGGAAGAATGCTCTTTCATAGACCAAAAAAGAAATTAAAATAGTACAAAATATGCATGAAATGATGTCTATGTAGGGTTCATTAAAATAAAATGAAGAAAATTAAAAAGATAAAAAATATAAAAGGGGAAAAATAAAAATTTCAAATTAATCCTGGAAGCGCCGCTCTATTTATTATATGGTAAGGCTGATCGTGTTTAATGCGAGATAAGCAGGTATGAAACCTAAAGCTTAAAAGAAAATTATATAATAAATAAAATTAATTTAACTTGGCTTCCATTATTTTAAGAGAAACGATTTTCCTTGCCTAGAGGCTATCATGTCTTCGTTCCGTTTATTAAGTAGTCTTATATTGCCAATATTTTTTAGAATCTTTTTTTTTTTTCTAATAGACATTGGCTGCATCGCAAGCCGGAAATTTGCTTGGTTTTGTCTACGAATTCGCAATTTACGTGAGGTGTGTAGCCATCTGTTTTGAAGCTCCAGTAAAACCTAAAGAATGCTGAGGCGTTTGCATATTTTTTTGCTAAGAGTCATATTATGATGATAATTTTAAAATAATAAAATACAATAACGAAAGCCATCTATAAAATAGAGCAATGAATTAATGTTAAAATGTCGAAACAACAACAAATTCAAATTTCCATAATATAGGTTTAACTTAATTAGCTACTATATTTCCATAATATTCACTCCCCTAAAGCCCTTCAAGTATCGAAAGTATAACTAATTCTAATTCCTATTTCCCCCTCTATACATCTTTACACTATATCTATAATTTATAAACTTTCCCCTACTCAAAGATCTCAGCAACCCCTTTACATTAATCCCTTACATGGTTTTATCTATATATTTTAAAGTCATTATTAAACCACTTGTAAAGTCTTCTTTTAATTTTAAATTAAGATTTAATTCTTCATATAACACCAGTTAATTTTATAAAACTACTTCCCTTTCAGACAAATATATTCATCCTTCCCTGAACCCTCTCTTGTGCCTTTAGACTGACTGAAAAATTGAAATGAATAAATTCTGTCTTAGTTTTTCGACCGTTTTCATTTTTTCTTTTTAGTTTTCATATTTAAACATTTATTTCTGACAAAAAATTCGGTGCACGCTGGGGTTGATGCAACACACGGCCGATATTTTCGTCTGCCAAAATTACATAATTTATTCCCATATAATGTGTTTTGTGATTTTATTGTTTATTAATTATTTGCTCTGTAATAATAAGTAGATTGAGCTGTTTTTGTGGGTCAGTTTTAATATTTTCTATTACTAGGATCCACT
>CAHIKZ030000297.1:80000-92500 GCA_903632075.3 Acanthosepion pharaonis
CCAATATTTGCGCTGATCGGTGTTTGAATGTTTGTGCGATCATTACAGCCATCATATTTTTTTATGACCGAATTATGAACAGTTTTTTAACAATCAACGATGATTTTTCATTTTAAACAAGGAATGAAGTTTAATAAGAAACGGCCAAATTGGCAGGAGATGCTTACAGATATCTTAGAAATTCCACCGTTCCATCGACACGCCGCAGTCGACGAATTCTCTCAAATGTCTTTAAAAGTCTGTTTAGGAAGGTAATGTAAGAGTCTCTGAGAAGAAAGGTCACATTGTGCAACTTCCGGTAATGGCCGTCGTCGAGGTCGACCAAAGCATACTTGTAATCGTGCACATCCGGATACTCGGAACATTTCTCAAGAAGACTGGAACGCTGGGATAGATAGCCGGACAGAATGTTATTGGTTTTCTGGCAAAACGATTCCAATCCCAATAGGGTTTCTAAAACATCGGCCTGTTGAGATGGTAAGAAAAGAAAAGGAAGTTAAAATAAATCTGTTTGAATGAGCAAATGAAAGAAAGAAAGTAAAGTCGGGTGGGAAAGAGAAAGAGAAGTATTTAATGGGAAACGAACCGACTAATATATATATATATATATATATATATATATATATATATGAAGGGAGAGAACGAATCAGAGAGAGAGGGAGGTGGTCGCAGAGAAACGTGGAGACGTGGAGACTGGGTCGCAGAGAACGAGACGTGGAGACTGGGTCGCAGAGAGAACGAGACGTGGAGACTGGGTCGCAGAGAACGAGACGTGGAGACTGGGTCGCAGAGAACGAGACGTGGAGACTGGGTCGCAGAGAACGAGACGTGGAGACTGGGTCGCAGAGAACGAGACAATGGAGACTGGGTCGCAGAGAACGAGACGTGGAGACTGGGTCGCAGAGAACGAGACGTGGAGACTGGGTCGCAGAGAAACGAGACGTCGGAGACTGGGTCGTCGCAGAGAACGAGACGTGGAGACTGGGTCGCAGAGAACGAGACGTGGAGACTGGGTCGCAGAGAACGAGACGTGGAGACTGGGTCGCAGAGAACGAGACGTGGAGACTGGGTCGCAGAGAACGAGACGTGGAGACTGGGTCGCAGAGAACGAGACGTGGAGACTGGGTCGCAGAGAACGAGACGTGGAGACTGGGTCGCAGAGAACGAGACGTGGAGACTGGGGTCGCAGAGAACGAACGTGGAGACGTCAAGAGAACGAGAGACTGGGTCGCAGAGAACGAGACGTGGAGACTGGGTCGCAGAGAACGAGACGTGGAGACTGGGTCGCAGAGAACGAGACGTGGAGACTGGGTCGCAGAGAACGAGACGAAAACAAGGAGAATTTTACCTGTAAAGTTGTCCGAAGTTCCAATGGACTGCCTTTTCTGGAACATAAATACAACATCCAGGACCTGACCAAAATGCAATGATCGGCCATATTTTGAATGAGGGGACTTATTTTGGTGTGAAGCGAGATTACGTCACTATTGTCCCAAAAAGGGAGAAGAGAATATTTGAACAACCCTAACTCGTCACTTCTCGGGTTGGACGTGGACGTGTGCGACAGCCATGGCGGAGAGAATGTCCTGAACACAGAATACTGTTTCCGCAAGAGCTTCCGCCGAGAAGGTTCCCGCGCCGTAGCATTTTTCAGTGACCTGAGCAGTTCGTCCAGCTCGGTGATTTGTCGGGGAAAGACGCAGGTAGCAAGTAGATGGGCATCACGCATCACACGAATTTTGTAGTCGACGGTTGTTTTTTCCAAAGATGGTAATCCGTCCTTTTTCACTATGGACTTCATTTCTTCAAAACGGAAAGAATTCTTTTGCCCCTACGAAAACAAAAAGAAATGCAAAAGAAACGGTTAGTGATAATTTGTTTTGTTTTGTTTTACGGTATATCGACCTCAATGAGTTATTTAATGCCAACAATATTTTTATTGCTGGTTATATTTTTTATCTACCTATCTATATCTTTATATCTGTCTTTATATCTGTCTTTATATCCATCTATCTTTATATCTGTCTTTATATCTATCTATCTTTATATCTGTCTTTATATCTATCTATCTTTCTTTATATCTATCTATCTATCTCAGTATATATTTGTCTGGTTTGTTTTGTTTTATGGCATATCAACCTCAATGGGTTATTTAATGCCGACAAGATTTTTATTACTGGTAATAATTTTTGTCGAATAATGTATTGCTGGTAATATTTATTTATTTTTTAAATGTATTACCGATGTTTTTTGTTCCGAAAATGTACTAATGGTAAGGCTTTTTTTTCCAAAAAAGTATTGCTGGCAATAATGTATTGCTGATATTAAAACCTATTTTTACACTTTTATAGTGTTTTGATCCCAGTTTGGAGGTTAACTATTTACCCATAGATGGGACCCTAACAGGTGCTACCATCCCAGGTCAAGGTGGGCCTGGGAATACCAGCGGTTAAGAGATTGTTCCACACTCAAAACCTCCTGATCAGAGACCTTTCTGCCGGATTTAGTTTATCATCTTACCCAGGATGCAGTGCAGTTTATCGTCATAGCCAGGATGGTGGTTAGTGCTAAGATTTTGTTTAAAAATAAAATTTTTATAATTGATAAATTAACTCAGCCAAACTCTCAAGTAAGTTTCTTTTATGTGTCGTGACCTTTCAGGACCTAGTCGATCATGGCTCTTCACTCCTTGTCCCTTGTAGCTCTTAAGGTCATTTTTTGTTCTCTTCTCAATCCTGTTCCGCCATACATTTGTCCAAGCTCATCAAGTATGTCACGAGCTACTTTCTCCCTCTCTCCTTCTTCCTCTAATTTGTCCTGTGAGTATCAAATTTTCCAAGCCCTCCTTCCTCATTACGTGTCCAAGAAATTTCAACTGCCTCTTCCTCATGTTAAGTTTCTTTTTTGTTTCCATTTTCTCTAAAACCTAGCCGTTACTCACATGTTCCGTCCACAGTATCCTCAGCAGCCTTCTGTAGAACTATATTTCTGTTGCTTTAAGTTTGTTCTTCATCTTTGAGGAGAGAATTTATTATTCGCTGCCATAGATGCAACTCAAATTGAAAAAGAAAAAAAAAAACAGCTTTTAATTTTTAGGATAATGTAAACAGTACAGGACAAAGGAGTACGTGAAGAAATGCATTGGACATCTCGAAGAAAGGGATTGTCAATGGTCATGAATTAATACAGACTTGACTGACAGAATGGGGATATTTGCATGTTTAAATTAATTTGTAAGATTTTACTATAGGAATGCATAGAAAAATCAGGAAGAAAGGGATTGTTAGTGGTCAGAAATTAATACGAGCATTACTGATAGAATAGGACTATTTTATGTAGAACTAGCAGCATGGCCCGGCGTTGCCCGTGCTCGATTCAAAAATCGTACGACTCATACAGCAATCACTATCACTTTTTTTGCCCTTCCTTATCTTTAAAGGAGTGCCCTTTGCCGTGCTGATGTTGCTACATGCCTTACTTCTTGCCTATCTCACACTGCGAATTTTTTTCTAAGCTCTATACTAAACATTAAATCTGTTACAAAAAAAAGAACTAAACAAAATGAACACAAAACGATCAGCTTTAAAAAAGGACTCGTAACTGGAAAAACCGAATGAAAAAAGAATGTTAACAACAAATACTTTTTCACATCCAACCCAGTTCTGCGGAATCAGAATCAACGTTGAGTTTAAGCAAGCGAATGAGCCAATTGGAGTACCATGCAGATTTAAATTTTTCTCACTTGTGACCGAATGCAGCTATCGATTTTTTTGCATGCTAGTTAACATTCGTGTCAGTCAGCTGTTGGCTCTCACGCTGGCGAATAGAATCTTCCTGCCTATTCGTGGCAGCCAGCTATTGGCTCTCACTCTGGTCAGTAGAAAATGGCCGCAAACTACATGAAAACTGCCGTATAAGCATGAAAAAATCGATTATTTCCACTATCGATGGGAGTTGGGAAATGCAAAGTCGGTCTTGGCGTTCCCGCTAACTTGGAGCATGTGCATGTTAATGTTGGTGCAAATCCGTCGAAAATTGCGGCCGTGCATTCTTTACACACACACAGCCTTTTATAGAGAGATACATAAACGCCTTGCTAATGATTTTAGTATAGGAATCCATTGAAAAATCAAGAAACAGATTGTCTGTGGTCAGGAATTAATTCAAACTTTGTTGATAGAATAGGATTTATACAGGCTGAAAGAATCTCCTAACAGTTTTTAATTGACGCTTTACAGTTGTTTTGTTGTTGCTGTAGTTGATCTTTTGAGGTTTTACGCTATCTCCATGTTCTTTTACTCTTTGCATATACCCAATCCGTCTTCGTAATTCAAATATGGTTTAAAATAAGATGAGAACTGCTTTCGAAATGGCAAACGGAATGCGTAATATTTTCAAAGCGGATATTAAAAGAAGCTGTCACTCTCAACTTGGTCTCACAAGTCATCACGAACGAGTTATATCCTTGAAGAGTTCACGCACAAGACAAGCTTTCGATAAAACATGGCGGCTAAACTTAGCCAACACTGGCTGAGATGATCCAACTTTGGTACAATCTCCTTTTTCTTTTCTCCTCCCCCCTCGTTATCAAACGGTAAACTTTTAGAATATATATATATATATATATATATATATATATATATATATATATATATATATATATGCGCGCTATTCTATTCGTTATATATATATATATATATATGAAGAAAAATGTACTGAAAAAACAAACAAAAATCCTAATATGCGATTATGCTGTTTTAATGTTTAATGTCAACGTCGGACGTTTCGTTCTAATAGACCATCTTCAGGACATATTCATAAAACATAATTAACATAGACCATATACAATTCAACATGAAAAAGACGACGGACATAAAAGCAATACCAATCCAAACAGATAACTGAAATCTTTTATAAGATCAGCGTTCCGTTTAAATATGATCACGTCGTCGTCACGTGGGCGATATGCGCTATTCCAAAAGTTTACCGTTTGATAACGAGGGGGAAGAAAAGAAAAGATATTATATATATATATATATATATATATATATATTAATTGATTTAATATGTTTTTTTTCGCTACACAGTTCTAACCATGTTTCAAAAATGGAATTTAAAAGCCCCGAATTTAATCTTGTGATTAAATTAAAGACACATTACTTCCATTTCATCCTCAAGCGAATTTTGGAGTAACTTTTTAAAATTACTGGCTTTTAAATACACAGCTAAAACAAAATTCATGTTTCCAAGGTTACAGATGAATCTATTTTTCTAGACAGGGGTGACTGGGTTTTCAATATGTCTATAATTTAATGTATCAGTTATTGCTACGTTTGGGTCGTGGGAAGGGATGTATTTTTTTCAATTAAAATTTATATATATATATATATATATATATATATATATATATATATATATATATTAATTCATTAAAAACAACTTACACAGTACAGCAGTTAAGCTTTTTATTAAATTTTTCTTGTGTTTGTATAAGTGTGTTTTCTTTTCAGGACAAAGCGTGCAAAAATTGTCCGAATGTTCTGTATATCCGAGCAGGATGAATTTTCCCCGTAGAAACAGAACAAGAAAATTAATTATCTACTATAAATTACTTATGAATTCCCATGTCTCTTAAGGAAGTGCATCCCTGATCAAAACAAATTTATAAATAATTATGTTGGATATACCACTACATGCTTATCAACAAGTTATATCTCTCTGACCTTAGATCATTTGGGTCTCATTCAAAATACACACGGAAACTTAGCAAAAATTCCATCCACAACATAATCGTAGAAAATACAACTGTAAAAGCCTCATCAAAAAAAAAAAAAAGGTTAAAAATAATTTAAGCATTCGTAATGAAAAAGAAAAATCCAACAGCTAACAGTGGCTATGAATACGGCCATAATCTGCTGACCGTGTTCGAAAAAAAAAAAAAAAAACCCAAAAAATCCCCGAAACAAAACTAAACAAAAACTCCGAAACTAAAACAACCTTTATAATGGCTAATAGAATAACGGAAAACGCTCGGACAGTTTTTTAAGGTTATGTCCAGAAAAGAAAACACTTATCTCTATCTATAAAAGGCAGGATGTGTGTGTGTGTGTGTGTGTGTGTGTGTGTGTGTAACGAATGCACGGCTGCAATTTTCGACGGATTTGCATCAAAATTTACATGTACATGCTCCAAGTTAGCGGCAATGCCAAGACCGTCTTTGCATCTCCCAACTCCCATCGACAGTGGAAGTTAATCGATTTTTTCATGCTTCTACGGCAGTTTCCATGTAGTTTGCGGCCATTTTCTACTGGCCAGAGTGAGAGACTATAGCTGGCTGCCACGAATAGACAGGAAGATTCTATTGGCCAGCGTGAGAGCCAACAGCTGACTGACACGAATGTTAACTAGCATGTTAGCATGCAAAAAAAAAAAAAAAAAAAAAAAAAAAAAATCGCTAGCTGCATTCGTCACAAGTGGGAAAATTTAAATCTGCATGGCAATTTTACTCCAATTGGCTCATTCGCTTGCTTAAACTCAACGTTGATTCTGATTCCGCAGAACTGGATTGGGTGTGAAAAGTATTTGTTGTTAACATTCTTTTTCATTCGGTTTTTCCAGTTACGAGTCCTTTTTTTAAAGCTGATCGTTTTGTGTTCATTTTGTTTAGTTCTTTTTTCGTAACAGATTTAATGTTTAGTATAGAGCTTAGAAAAAATTCGCAATGTGAGATAGGCAAGAAGTAAGGCATGTAGCAACATCAGCACAGCAACGGTCACTTCTTTAAAAGGCAAAGAATGGCAAAAATATTTTAAGTCAAGTGATAGCGATTGCTGATTTTTAAAATTAAGAACGCACATATACTAATATTATATATATATATATATATATACTACAGGTGAAATGAAAATCAATGTACGCTCTGCCCTTATTCAGGTAATATATGTTGGAATTTCGAACCGTTATTTCGTCCACATGGGTAGGTTATTCTAGTTCCACGTGCCATGCCGTTTCAGTGACCAGGTAATGAACTTAAAACTTTTTGGGTCAAGTGACTGGATTACTTTAACCAACGCCCAAACAACAGTGGATAAAAGTTGCAGTAAACCAGGACAATGTAAATAGTAAAAATACAAATTTAGAAAAATAAAATTACCAGCAATAGATTTTTGTAAAATAAATTACTAATGCTCGAAAGAAAATTTAATTTAAGGTGTTGATATGCAAATGTTAAATCTGTCTATCTCTCCGAGTTGATTATGAATTATGATTATTTACATTATTCGGACAGTTATCCTCATCTTCATTGCCATATTTACAACGGTACGGCCGTTCTACGCTCCGGCCTTCTTCAGGTCATTTGGTCTCTGAGATGAGATATTATGATTATTTACATTATTTGGACTTATCTTCGGCTTCATTGCCATATTCACAACGTTTCGGCCGTTGTACTCTCCAGCCTTCTTCATGTGATTGAATCTCTAAGATGAGGTATTATTATTACTTGCATTATTTAAATTATTCGGACTGTTATCCTCATCTTCATTGCCATATTCACAACGTTTCGGCCGTTGTACGCTCCGGCCTTCTTCAGGTGATTGGAACTTCGAACCGAACGTTTTATTTCGTCCACCGGTGTAGATTGTTCTAGTTCCACGTGCCAGATGTCTTAGTTATTTCCCTTTAGCTCAACTCTCCACGTTTTTTAGTTCACTACTGCTGTAGCCTGGTATTGAACTGACAACTCTTTGGAGTCCTTCTGAACAATTGCGTATGAATTTCTGGGACTTATAAATCTAATGTCTCAATATATTGCATTTTTTCCGTTATTATTATTATCAGATTTTTTTTTACCAGAGCTTACATTGCAATTTTTGTGTCATTATTCATTGTTTTTATCTAGCATTCATTATCCCATATCGTTTCCAGTTCTATGGTTGGGTGGCTAAGGAGATTTATGAAACTGGCAATGAAGATGAGCACAACAGTCCGAATAATGTAAATAAATGTTAAGGCATTAATGATTTTTTACGGCTTGTCAACCCTTTGCAGAAAATATTTTTAGATTCTAAGAATAATTTTGTGACACGAGTCTAACTAATTAACCCATAGCTAGAGGGAGAAGAGGTCGATTTATACCTTTAGCGCGTAAGTGAATATAACAAATCCAACTGGAATTGGAACTATGTTCATTACACCCCCTACACATCCAAGCTTACAGAACCTGGTACAACCGAGTGGTCACCCATCTAGGTACTGACCAGGCTCGGCATTGCTTAAGAAAGTAACGTCTCCCCACCCTGCTATATGTTAAATGGAAGCATAGATTGCCTTTTGTAACCTTGATTGGCAACCGGACAAAGATAACTATGAATTAAAAAACAACAACAAAACAACAAAATGGAGACTACAACAGGAAACTATTCCAATAGTCTTTCCAAAACGCATAAGAATTCAGATAAGAATCCTTGGAGAAATGCGGAGGACTACATTCCAAAAGGATATGGCATTTTATATATTTAGATATCTATGGAGTGAATGAGGAGCGAAGGAAGAAATCATTGGTATTTTTAAATTGAAATCCAGTTGCAACACGATTAAACTTAACAATGTAGCAAAACTAATTTTATAATAGAATATTGAAACGCATAGGAAATTCAGAATGAGGCTAACGTCTGCTTTCTTCAAAAGCAGGTTTTGAATTCGCGAATGCTTCATTGTGGCGAGAAATTTACTTGTTCTTATTTTCGTATTGCAGAATTTAAAATTTCACAATTTATTCGACAGTTACTACTTTAATGAAGGAGAGATAAGGATATTAGCGAAAACACGTCCTCGGATTTGAATTTTGGCCCATTTAATTATCGAAAGAATTGTAACGGAAATGTCAGGTTACTTACTGTCAGTGTTCGGAAGGGATTTTTTTTTAATGGACGGATTAGCTGGTTGTTTTACATGCGTATGATGAGCGAGAAAAAGAGTTGAAGAGGAAAACGACGACAGGGAGTGGGGGATACAGTCAAAAGAGAAGAGAAATTAGAAGAACAAGGGGAGGTAATCAAGAGAAACAAAACAGGGAATAGAGTGCAGTAAGAAAAGAGGATATTTTAGGAAGGAATTGAGGAAACGGTGGAAAATCGCAAAGAAAATGTGGATGCCAGATAAATCGAGAGAGAGACAGACAGAGAGTGGAAGAGGGGGAGGGAGAGGAAGTGGTTCTCGATAAATAAACGAGAGCGAATGAGAAGTAGAACAATATAGACAAGAGACGGAGAGACTGAAATAAATAGGAGGGAAGAGAGAGATGATTAAAATAAATTAGCCGCGAGAGTGTGGGGAGAGGTAAAAAGCAATTTCATTTCCCCCTCCCACCAGGGGGAAATGAGGTCAAAAGTAAAAAAAGAAAGGAAGGAAGGAGAACAAAAAAAGGAAGGAGGAGGGAAAGAAAAGAGAAAGAGAGAAAAGAGAAAGAGAGAAAAGAGAAAGAGAGAAAAGAGAAAGAGAGAAAAGAGAAAGAGAGAAAAGAGAAAGAGAGAAAAGAGAAAGAGAGAAAAGAGAAAAGAGAAAAAAGAGAGAAAAGAGAAAGAGAGAAAGATAATATCAAAAAGCAGAAGGTTCTGACTGCCGGGAAGGAGCATGCGCAGTGTAGCGAGGAAAGAAGGAAGGAAGCAAACGAGGTTAAAAAAAAAAAAAAAAGATGGAAGCAAACGATGTTAAAAAAAAAAAAAAAGATGGAAGCAAACGAGGTGGAAGCAAAAAAAAAAAAGATGGAAGCAAACGAGGTAAAAAAAAAAAAAGATGGAAGCAAACGAGCAAACGAGCAAAAAAAAAAAGATGGAAGCAAACGAGGTAAAAAAAAAAAAAGATGGAAGCAAACGAGGTAAAAAAAAAAAAGATGGAAGCAAACGAGGTAAAAAAAAAAGATGGAAGCAAACGAGGTAAAAAAAAAGATGGAAGCAAACGAGGTGAAAAAAAAAAAGATGGAAGCAAACGAGGAAAAAAAAAAAAAAGATGGAAGCATACGAGGTTGAAAAAAAAAAAGATGGAAGCATACGAGGTTGAAAAAAAAAAAAAAAAATGGAAGCATACGAGGTTGAAAAAAAAAAAGATGGAAGCATACGAGGTTGAAAAAAAAGATGGAAGCATACGAGGTTGAAAAAAAAGATGGAAGCATACGAGGTTGAAAAAAAAAAAAAAGATGGAAGCATACGAGGTTGAAAAAAAAAAAAAGATGGAAGCAAACGAGGTTGAAAAAAAAAAGATGGAAGCAAACGAGGTTGAAAAAAAAAAAGATGGAAGCAAACGAGGTTGAAAAAAAAAAAAAGATGGAAGCAAACGAGGTTGAAAAAAAAAAAAAAAGATGGAAGCAAACGAGGTTGAAAAAACAAAAAAAAGATGGAAGCAAACGAGGTTGAAAAAACAAAAAAAAAGATGGAAGCAAACGAGGTTGAAAAAAAAGATGGAAGCAAACGAGGTTGAAAAAAAAGATGGAAGCAAACGAGGTTGAAAAAAAAGATGGAAGCAAACGAGGTTGAAAAAAAAGATGGAAGCAAACGAGGTTGAAAAAAAGATGGAAGCAAACGAGGTTGAAAAAAGATGGAAGCAAACGAGGTTGAAAAAAGATGGAAGCAAACGAGGTTGAAAAAAAGATGGAAGCAAACGAGGTTGAAAAAAAGATGGAAGCAAACGAGGTTGAAAAAGATGGAAGCAAACGAGGTTGAAAAAAAAGATGGAAGCAAACGAGGTTGAAAAAAAAGATGAGAGCAAACGAGGTTAAAAAAAAAGATGGAAGCAAACGAGGTTGAAAAAAAAAAAAAGATGGAAGCAAACGACGTTGAAAAAAAAAATCGATGATTTAATATATTTGACGCTTTAATAACGTATTGACTTGATAATGAAAAATGGGAGGTCGAGGTATAGTCGGTAGATATATGCATAGCAAAAAATAGAAAGGCGTCTACGAAGTTTGGAAGTAGTTTGTCGGTGTTGGCATCGTGTTGGAAAGGACAGACACTTCGAAAATACGTGTGCAAAAAGGAAAAAAAAACCACTCGCATATTGAGCACATCCTTGTGGCAAAGTTTTTCTTTAAAAGTTCACCTGGCTTCCATTTTCCTTTGTCCATCATTCCTATCCCACTCACACAATTATCTTTTGCTCAATAGCCAACAATGTTTTCGTACTCCGAGCACATGTGCCTTTCTCTTCACCAGCATTTGAAGCGCGCTTTTGTGAATTTAACATTCTTAAAAAAAAAAAAAAAAAAAAAAATACATAACTCCCATTAAAAAGAGAAAGGAAAAGAGAAAAATTGATTTGCTCCTCAGCCAATGTCTTCAGGTTCATTAAACAGCAGTTGATGATTCAGTTTAGAAAATGTGTGCGAGAGAGAGAAAAGAAAGCCACAAGGAGAGACAGAGAGAGAGAGGAAAGCGAGAAAAAGAGACAGAGAGAGAGAGGAAAGCGAGAGAAAGGAAAGCGAGAAAGGAAAGCGAGAGCGAGAAAGAGAGAGAGAGGAAAGAGAAAGAGAGAGAGAGAGGAAAGAGAAAGAGAGAGAGGGAAAGGAGAAAGAGAGGAAAGAGAGAGAGAGGAAGGAGAGAGAGAGGAAAGAGAGAGAGAGGAAAGGAGAGAGAGAGGAAAGGAGAGAGAGAGGAAAGGAGAAAGAGAGGAAGGAAAGAGAGAAAGAGAGAGAGAGAGAGGAAAAAGAGAGGAAAGAGAGAGAGAGAGGAAAGCGAGAAAGAGAGAGAGAGAGAGTGTAAGGAAAGCGAGAAAGAGAGGAAAGCGAGAAAGAGAGGAAAGCGAGAAAGAGAGGAAAGCGAGAAAGAGAGGAAAGCGAGAAAGAGAGGAAAGCGAGAAAGAGAGGAAAGCGAGAAAGAGAGAAAGGAGAAAAGAGGAGAAAGAGAGAGAGGAAAGCGAGAAGAGAGGTAAGGAAAGGAGAAAGAGAGAGAGAGGTAAGGAAAAAGAGAGAAAGAGAGAGAGAGTAAGGAAAGGAGAAAAGAGAGAGTAAGGAAAAGGAGAAAGAGTAAGGAAAGGAGAAAGAGAGAGAGGTAAGGAAAGGAGAAAGAGAGAGAGTGTAAGGAAAGGAGAAAGAGAGAGAGTGTAAGGAAAGGAGAAAGAGAGAGAGTGTAAGGAAAGGAGAAAGAGAGAGAGTGTAAGGGAAAGGAGAAAGAGAGAGAGTAAGGAAAGGAGAAAGAGAGAGAGTGTAAGGAAAGCGAGAAAGAGAGAGAGTGTAAGGAAAGCGAGAAAGAGAGAGAGTGTAAGGAAAGCGAGAAAGAGAGAGAGTGTAAGGAAAGCGAGAAAGAGAGAGAGTGTAAGGAAAGCGAGAAAGAGAGAGAGTGTAAGGAAAGGAGAAAGAGAGAGAGTAAGGAAAGCGAGAAAGAGAGAGGTAAGGAAAGGAGAAAGAGAGAGAGTGTAAGGAAAGGAGAAAGAGAGAGAGTAAGGAAAGCGAGAAAGAGAGAAGTGTAAGGAAAGGAAAGAGAGAGAGGTAAGGAAAGCGAGAAAGA
>CAHIKZ030000297.1:97500-130000 GCA_903632075.3 Acanthosepion pharaonis
TCTCTTAGACAGAGCAAAGTCCTCTCTAGGTTAGACCACAGTCGATGTACCCCACACCTTCATCACAACACACATGACCGTTGATTTAATCGGGAAGGACACTTCTTCCCCTAGACGTTGGTATCAATCTAGGAGCCTCTCCGCTCAGTGATGCCATGTCATCAGTGTCTTGGATATTTTGTCTATTTTTCAGTCCCATGTGTCAATTCAGTTATTCTGCAGCCATACTGTAATTATTTACATTGTTCGGACTGTTGTCCTCATCTTTATTGCTATGTTCACGACGTTTCGGATGCATGGAACAGTTGATAAAAGAGTTGGTTGATTGATTGATTCAGAAGGGACTTAATTCAAAGAATTCAATTCCTGATCATTCTGAAAAACGAAAACTAGAAGAGTTATCAAAGAGAATGAACTAAAACTGAGATCTCCAAATGCATGACGCGTGGAATTAAAACAATCTACTTCCGTGGGCTGAATAAACGGATCGGTTCAAAATTTCAAATATTACCTGAAGATGGCCGAAGCATACAACGTTCGAAACGTGGCGAATATGGCAATAAAGATGAGAACAACAGTCCGAACCATGTAAATAGTTACGATATCAAATTTCAGAAATATAGATAGAGGCTCAGTATAATTTTTGTTTCCCAGTTGAACTCCACACCTCGGAAGTACGACACATGGAGTTACCCCCACATAGTGTTTTTGTCGGGGGGGGGGTATGAACTAAGGGACTTTTTTTTTTTTTTACCAAAGTAAATGGATCATCCTCATATAATAATAATAGTAATAATAAAACGAACGAAAAAAAGAAAGAAACAACGAAAAAAAGAAAGAAAGAAAGAAAAAAAAGGAAAGAACGAACGAAAAAAAAAGAAACAACGAACGAAAAAAAAAAGAAAAAAGAAAAAAGAAAAAAAAGAAAGAAGAAAAAAGAAAGAAGGATATATAGTAGTACAGAATGTAACAATTCCTGAAATCACACCAGCGTGCAAGGATTTGTATCCGAGCATGTAAGCATATTCCAACATTTGTTTAAAATCAATTCACCCCAAGCAAGGCGGGATTGCCACTCGCACGCAAGGGGTTATAGAGGATTGAGAACAAGAGTACAGAGGCGTGTTTGGGGAAAGGATACAGAGAAGGACGGGGAACAAGATCAACATAATAGATGTGGATTGGCATTACACTTGAATATTTGAATATAGTTATCTGGGAAGCAAGTAAGAGGAAGGGAGTTCCACCGTCAGGAAGTGCGAGAGAAGAAGCTGCTCGAGTAGAAGAGATGGTTACATTTAACCGTTTCGACAGTGTAAGGGTGGGACCGAGATGCCAGCCCACTTAAATTCATGCAGTCTGGGAACCATCGAAAGTACCTCGTCGGAACAGTTGCCGTGAAAATACTTGTAGAAGAGACAGAGGGAAGCCACGGCACATCTGTGAAAAAGCGACTGTAGACTAGATGCCAGATCAGAACCTATCACATTGCATATTCGTCTTTGGATTTTGTTGCGGACTTCGAAACGTACAGCGGGGGAACCAGACCATATTCCTTGCAAGAAGGATGGTTGATTTATAGATTTGAATGATGGCTTCAGACAAGAAAAACATTCTGGCACATCAAAGAGAACACACTTTGCTTGCTGTAGATGAAGCTATTGATTCAATGGATTTATTTTTCATTATTTACATTATTCGGACTATTGTCCTCATCTTTGTCGCCATATTTATTACAATGTTTCGGCCGTTGTACGCCCTGGCCTTCTTCAGGTGGTTGGAATGTCGAACTGAACCCTTTATTTCGCTCACTGAGGTAGACTGTTCTAGTTCCACGTGCCATGTTTGATGGATGCCAGTTATCAGTTATCTCCTATTAATTTCCCTCTGAAAGTTCTCCACTGCCTTAACCGGGTATTGAACTCACACTCTTTGGAAACGGTTAAATGTAACCATTGACTTCAACTTAAGTCGATACTCAGAGGCGACAGGCTGTTTCATGCTGGACTCAACCTCCAGGTCCTGACGGTTGCGTCTAGTATGAAACAGCCTGTTGACTTCAATGTTAACTTTTATATTTACAGACGTTCTATATCTGATATTGAGTACTTTATCCCATAAATATAGTACACCTTAAAATTATATTTCTTCATATATATATATATATATATATATATATATATATATATAATATCGCGATTTTCTAAGCGTAGTTCAGACGTGGTACAACGCCTAAAATTTGGAGCACCCAGTGAGGACTGAACTCACTACTCAGTAATTGTTTTAGCGTGACAAGCTTGCTAACCATTACACCATGTCGAGGTGCTCCACATACACAAGTCTTGCTAAATCTCTGAAGTTATATTAATGGAAATATATAAATAGTAATTTTTTTATTTAATCTCAGTTGATATCCAATATAATTGAAAATGACACTTTTTTTCATTCTTAAATTCATCAAAATACGAGAGCATGAGTAGCTAAATAAAGGACTGTCCATTCCAATAAAGAACGGTTGGCAAACTCGTGTGTGTATATATATATATATATATATATATATATATATACTTACTCACTCCTTAATGAGCCAAATGATAACACACACCCATAGTAATATACACGCTTACACACATCATGTTCACTCACTCCCTAAGAACCAAATAACACACACACACTTAACAGAGACACATCCCCTTTCCAGGAACCAATAAAACTGTCAAAATGACCAAGGGAATTCAGAGCAGCATGAATCCATCCAGCCTTTATCTCAAGTAACAACTCAAAAGAGACTGTTTGACCAACACAAGGTCTGACCAAAATTCATGTTAAAAAAAAAAAAATAAATAAAAGCAAATGAAAACTACAGACAAAAGTTCATTTTCTCTATCAAGACATTCATTTCTGTAGTTCACTGCTACCAGCAAGCAGAAAATTATTTTTCTCCTGATGATGGCCATGTTGGCAGAAACCAGTCGAGGAATCTAAATGAAATAATAATAATAAAAACAAAGGCATATTAATATACAACCCAGTGTGTCTGAAATAATTTTAAGATGTGCTATATTTATAGGATAATGTATTCAATATAAGGGATTGAGTGTATTTAAATACAGAAGTGAACATAGAAGTCAATACTCAGAAGCAACAGACCGTTTCATGCTCGATGCAGTCGTCAGGCCTGACGATTACGTCTAGCATGAAACAGTCGCCTCTGAGTATTGACTTCAATGTTCACTTATATATATATATATATATATATATATATATATATATATATATATGTGTGTGTGTGTGACTTATATTTTATATCATAAATAAAAAAAATTATACAAAGAATTAAATAGCAATGTTAATGTAATTAATGACGAAATCACTTCGCTAACAGGACTTAATGAGACATTAACTTACTATCAATTCCTTGAATAATAAGATCTTTATAATCGAATTGTCAAATGGAAGACATATGCCAAATTTCGTGGATTTATAACTTTTCAAAATTCAAATAAATTCTGATCGATCGTCTCTTTTGTTCCGGGGAATAGTTTTCACGTGCATTCACACATAGATGACCGATCTGCGCGTGGACACTCCGACTGGCGAAACATGTTCGCCACACAATCCAAGATTGAAGACAGAGACCAATTGCGTACGTATGTATGCAACAACACATGGATGCAAGTATACGCCCAGTCCCACACTGTTCATATATGTTTATGTGAGCTACGATGCGTAAAATGTGCGTGTATATATGTTTGCGTACGTACGAGTGGCATTCCGACGATAATTCATCTTCCCACTACCATAAAAACACCAATATACGCAACCATATTCAAGCTGGCAATTTTTAAAAAATTAATTAGTTTGTCTGACGATCGCATGTAGTGTGAAACAAAGGATCATAAACTCACATCAGTCCAAATATATATATTTATAATTAATATAAAAGTGAACATTGAAGTCAACACAGAAGCGACGGGCTGTTTTCGTGCTAGACGCAATCGTGGCCTGACGTAGCACGTAACAGCCTGTCGCCTCTATGTGTTGACTTAAATATTCAATTTTATATTTACACACGCTCTATCTCTGATATTGAGCACTTTATTCAATAAATATAGCACACCTTAAGAGTATATTTCTTCATATATTCTATAATATATGTGCATATTTTGGTATTTTAACTATAAGTGAACACTGACGTCAAAACCGAGCGGTGACAGTGTTTTATGCTTCAATACAGCTTTAAGGCCATAAAAGAAAGATTGAAAAACGGGAGAAAGAAGAGAGGTACCAAACAAGAGCGGAAGAGAGAGAGAGAGGTACCAAGCAAGAGGGGAGAAAACAAAACGAGACACATAATCAAGAGGGGAGAAAGGAAAAGGAGACACCGAATAAGAGGGGAGAAAACAAAACGAGACACCGAATAAGTGGGGAGAAAACAAAAAGAGATACCGAATAAGAGGGAAGGGGAAAAGAGATACCGAATAAGAGGGGGGAAAAGAGATACCGAATAAGAGGGAGGGGAAAAGAGATACCGAATAAGAGGGGAGGGGAAAAGAGATACCGAATAAGAGGGGAGGGGAAAAGAGATACCGAATAAGAGGGGAGGGGAAAAGAGATACCGAATAAAGAAAGGTGTAGAACATTTTTTAAATAAATGAAAAAAAAAAAGCGAAATAATATGTTTGGCTCGAAGAAACCTGGTTTCTAAATTCGAATGAACAAACACCCGAAATTAAACGTATTATTTAATTTAACGCTCTAAACTATTTCTGCATAAAATCACATTTTTCGCTCTGTGTTATTCAGTCAATGACTTCACATCCGAAGCAGGAATTGTAACATGACTAATTAAATACACATAATATGTATTAGATACGGTAACTTACTAGGCATAGCAAAGATTTAACACAAATCTGCAAGTATGGAGAACCCAGTGAGGATCGAACTGATTAGACTAATTCGTCTAAAGTAACAAGAATATTTATAAATTTATTGATGTGCTATGTTATATAGAAATTGCTTGGGTAATGAACTAAAAAAAAAAAAATACCCTTCCCAAAACAAGCCTATACAAATGTATGATAATTCTAAAAATGTCTATATTATTATTGCCACATCAAATTTGGCTTAGGGAGAGTTTATTAACATAGATTTATAGATTAACAATACATCTTTGGTTTAAATATATTTTCTTTTTTTGAGAATGCTTCTACAAAAAAAAAAAAAAAAGAATTAAAGCCATGTTTCTTTTTATCTTTCGAAACGATTCGCCTATCTCACGATTTCGAGGTTTTCTTTAAGAAACATTATGATTAATGCACAAACCACAAAGAGAATTAAAAATAGTAATAAAAAAAAAAGAGACGTTTTTAATTTTCTTCCTTTATCCTGAAAAGATAATTCTTCAAAAAAAAAAAAAAAGCGAAAAAGTTACATTACTTACCTTTCTATGTTAGCCAAGCGTTCGTAATACCTACTGGTCTTCTATATTGGATTATTGCATCGTTTTCTTTCATTTTAAAGTTTTTATTGTGTTAACGTGAGAACGAGACTTACGCAACATTAACGAGATTTAATGAGAGAAAATCGAAAAATATTTTAAATGATACGCAGTGCAATGGTTAATTCGTTAGCTTTTCGGAAATCGTACAGTGGGTTCGATACTCAAGAAATGCAGCAGACCAGAACCAACTTAAAAATAAAATTATTCCATAACCTATTACAGAAAATGGAGTCTTCTATATGAAGAGATACGTCCCTTCAGGATTTAGGCTATTTATGGCTCTCCCCAGCTTTCTGTCCTTCTGAGCAATGTTTGTCCATTTTACTATCGTTCCCTCCTTGTTCTATCATCCATTTACGTGAGGGACAGTCTTTCCTGGCCTTTTTTCTTCAGACTTACGGTCACATCACGTTGAAACACATACAATCACCGACGTTAAGCAACGTCGAACCCGGTTAGTACTTAGATGGGTGTCTGCTTAGAAATAACAGGTGATATAAACTTGGATGTGCAGGTGCTGTAATCGTTAATGGCTCGAAATTGTTAATCGGAGAGCCGAGATCCAATTGCAGTTGGGTTCGTTACGGAAGGCATGAATCCATTCCTTTCTCCCCTGGCTATGGGTTAATTAGCATGAGTTGTATCACTAAACCATTATTATCGCCAAAAATTCTTACAATGTAAAAATATTTTATGGCTTTAAATAACACTATTTACATTATTCGGACTATTGTTCTTGTCGTCATATTTATTACAACGTTTCAGCCGTTGTACGCTCCGGCCTTCTTCAGGTGGTTGGAATGTCGAACTGAACCGTTTATTTCGCTCACTGGGGTAGACTGTTCTAGTTCCACGTGCTATGTTTAATGGATGTCAGTTATCAGTTATCTCCTGTTAATTTCCCTCTGAAAGTTCTCCACTGCCTTAACCGGGTATTGAACTCACACCCTTTGGAAACGGTTAAATGTAACCATTGACTTCAACTTATATCGAACATCGACTTCAATGTTCACTATATATATATATATATATATATATATATATATATATATATATATATATATATATATATATATATATATATATATATATATATATATATAAACATTGAAGTCGATATCAGAGGCGACAGGCTGTTTCATGCTGGACTCAACCGCCAGGTCCTGTATGAAACAGTCTGTTGACTTCAATGTTGACTTTTATATTTACATACGTTCTATCTCAGTTGATATCCAATATAATTGAAAATGATACTTTTTTTTTTACATTTGGTTGGAATGTCGAACTGAACCCTTTATTATCTGTCTATATTTCTGAGATGAGGTATTATGTACACTATTTACATTATTCGGACTATTGTCCTCATCTTTGTCGCCATATTTATTACAACGTTTCGGCCCTTCAGTATCTGTCTATATTTCTGAGATGAGGTATTATGTACACTATTTACATTATTCGGACTATTGTCCTCATCTTTGTCGCCATATTTATTACAACGTTTCGGCCCTTCAGTATCTGTCTATATTTCTGAGATGAGGTATTATGTACACTATTTACATTATTCGGACTATTGTCGTCATCTTTGTCGCCATATTTATTACAACGTTTCGGCCCTTCAGTATCTGTCTATATTTCTGAGATGAGGTATTATGTACACTATTTACATTATTCGGACCATTGTCCTCATCTTTGTCGCCAAATTTATTACAACGTTTCGGCCCTTCAGTATCTGTCTATATTTTTGAGATGAGGTATTATGTACACTATTTACATTATTCGGACTATTGTCCTCATCTTTTGTCGCCATATTTATTACAACGTTTCGGCCCTTCAGTATCTGTCTATATTTCTGAGATGAGGTATTATGTACACTATTTACATTATTCGGACTATTGTCGTCATCTTTGTCGCCATATTTATTACAACGTTTCGGCCCTTCAGTATCTGTCTATATTTCTGAGATGAGGTATTATGTACACTATCTACATTATCTGGACTATTGTCCTCATCTTTGTCGCCATATTTATTACAACGTTTCGGCCCTTCAGTATCTGTCTATATTTCTGAGATGAGGTATTATGTACACTATTTACATTATTCGACTATTGTCCCCATCTTTGTCGCCATATTTATTACAACGTTTCGGCCCTTCAGTATCTGTCTATATTTCTGAGATGAGGTATTATGTACACTATTTTACATTATTCGGACTATTGTCCTCATCTTTGTCGCCATATTTATTACAACGTTTCGGCCCTTCAGTATCTGTCTATATTTCTGAGATGAGGTATTATGTACACTATTTACATTATTCGGACTATTGTCCTCATCTTTGTCGCCATATTTATTACAAGGTTTCGGCCCTTCAGTATCTGTCTATATTTCTAAGATGAGGTATTATGTACACTATTTACATTATTCGGACTATTGTCCTCATCTTTGTCGCCATATTTATTACAACGTTTTCGGCCCTTCAGTATCTGTCTATATTTCTGAGATGAGGTATTATGTACACTATTTACATTATTCGGACTATTGTCCTCATCTTTGTCGCCATATTTATTACAACGTTTCGGCCCTTCAGTATCTGTCTATATTTCTGAGATGAGGTATTATGTACACTATTTACATTATTTATTGTCCTCATCTTTGTCGCCATATTTATTACAACGTTTCGGCCCTTCAGTATCTGTCTATATTTCTGAGATGAGGTATTATGTACACTATTTACATTATTCGGACTATTGTCCTCATCTTTGTCGCCATATTTCTTACAACGTTTCGGCCCTTCAGTATCTGTCTATATTTCTGAAATGAGGTATTATGTACACTATTTACATTATACGGACTATTGTCCTCATCTTTTATCACCATATTTCTTACAACGTTTCGGCCCTTCAGTATCTGTCTATATTTCTGAGATGAGGTATTATGTACACTATTTACATTATTCGGACTATTGTCCTCATCTTTTATCACCATATTTATTACAACGTTTCGGCCCTTCAGTATCTGTCTATATTTCTGAGATGAGGTATTATGTACACTATTTACATTATTCGGACTATTGTCGTCATCTTTGTCGCCATATTTATTACAACGTTTCGGCCCTTCAGTATCTGTCTATATTTCTGAGATGAGGTATTATGTACACTATTTACATTATTCGGACTATTGTCCTCATCTTTGTCGCCATATTTCTTACAACGTTTCGGCCTTTCAGTATCTGTCTATATTTCTGAGATGAGGTATTATGTACACTATTTCCATTATTCGGACTATTGTCGTCATCTTTGTCGCCATATTTATTACAACGTTTCGAGCCTTCAGTATCTGTCTATATTTCTGAGATGAGGTATTATGTACACTATTTACATTATTCGACTATTGTCCTCATCTTTGTCGCCATATTTATTACAACGTTTCGGCCCTTCAGTATCTGTCTATATTTTGAGATGAGGTATTATGTACACTATTTACATTATTCGGATTGTCCTCATCTTTGTCACCATATTTATTACAACGTTTCGGCCCTTCAGTATCTGTCTATATTTTGAGATGAGGTATTATGTACACTATTTACATTATTCGGACTATTGTCCTCATCTTTTGTCACCATATTTATTACAACGTTTCGGCCCTTCAGTATCTGTCTATATTTCTGAGATGAGGTATTATGTACACTATTTACATTATTCGGACTATTGTCCTCATCTTTGTCACCATATTTATTACAACGTTTCGGCCCTTCAGTATCTGTCTATATTTCTGAGATGAGGTATTATGTACACTATTTACATTATTCGGACTATTGTCCCTCATCTTTGTCGCCATATTTATTACAACGTTTCGGCCCTTCAGTATCTGTCTATATTTTGAGATGAGGTATTATTATATTTACATTATTCGACTCCTCATCTTTGTCCTACATGTTTGTCATATCCATGAGATTTATTCATTTACATTATTCGGACTATTGCATCTTTGTCGCCATATTTATTACAACGTTTCGGCCCTTCAGTATCTGTCTCTATATTTCTGAGATGAGTATCATTATTCGGACTATTGTCCTCATCTTTGTATATTACAACGTTTCGGCCCTTCAATCTGTCTATTTTTGAGATGAGGTATTATGTACACTATTTACATTATTCGGACTATTGTCCTCATCTTTGTCGCCATATTTATTACAACGTTTCGGCCCTTCAGTATCTGTCTATATTTCTGAGATGAGGTATTATGTACACTATTTACATTATTCGACTATTGTCCTCATCTTTGTCGCCATATTTATTACAACGTTTCGGCCCTTCAGTATCTGTCTATATTTCTGAGATGAGGTATTATGTACACTATTTACATTATTCGGATTATTGTCCTCATCTTTGTCGCCATATTTATTACAACGTTTCGGCCCTTCAGTATCTGTCTATATTTCTGAGATGAGGTATTATGTACACTATTTACATTATTCGGACTATTGTCCTCATCTTTGTCGCCATATTTATTACAACGTTTCGGCCCTTCAGTATCTGTCTATATTTCTGAGATGAGGTATTATGTACACTATTTACATTATTCGGACTATTGTCCTCATCTTTGTCACCATATTTATTACAACGTTTCGGCCCTTCAGTATCTGTCTATATTTCTGAGATGAGGTATTATGTACACTATTTACATTATTCGGACTATTGTCCTCATCTTTGTCACCATATTTATTACAACGTTTCGGCCCTTCAGTATCTGTCTATATTTTGAGATGAGGTATTATGTACACTATTTACATTATTCGGATTATTGTCCCTCATCTTTGTCACCATATTTATTACAACGTTTCGGCCCTTCAGTATCTGTCTATATTTCTGAGATGAGGTATTATGTACACTATTTACATTATTCGGACTATTGTCCTCATCTTTGTCGCCATATTTATTACAACGTTTCGGCCCTTCAGTATCTGTCTATATGTCTGAGATGAGGTATTATGTACACTATTTACATTATTCGACTATTGTCCCTCATCTTTGTCACCATATTTATTACAACGTTTCGGCCCTTCAGTATCTGTCTATATTTCTGAGATGGTATTACATTTTCGGCCCTTCAGTACACTATTTACATTATTCGGACTATTGTCCTCATCTTTGTCACCATATTTATTACAACGTTTCGGCCCTTCAGTATCTGTCTATATTTTGAGATGAGGTATTATGTACACTATTTACATTATTCGGACTATTGTCCTCATCTTTGTCACCATATTTATTACAACGTTTCGGCCCTTCAGTATCTGTCTATATGTCTGAGATGAGGTATTATGTACACTATTTACATTATTCGGACTATTGTCCTCATCTTTGTCACCATATTTATTACAACATTTCGGCCCTTCAGTATCTGTCTATATTTCTGAGATGAGGTATTTGTACACTATTTACATTATTCGACTATTGTCCTCATCTTTGTCACCATATTAATTACAACGTTTCGGCCTTTCAGTATCTGTCTATATTTCTGCGATGAGGTATTATGTACATTATTTACATTATTCGGACTATTGTCCTCATCTCTGTCACCATATTTATTACAACGTTTCGGCCTTTCAGTATCTGTCTATATTTATGAGATGAGGTATTATGTACACTATTTACATTATTCGGACTATTATCCTCATCTTTGTAGCCATATTTATTACAACGTTTCGGCCCTTCAGTATCTGTCTATATTCCTGAGATGAGGTATTATGTACACTATTTACATTATTCGGACTATTGTCCTCATCTCTGTCACCATATTTATTACAACGTTTCGGCCTTTCAGTATCTGACTATATTTCTGCTATGAGGTATTATGTACATTATTTACATTATTTCGACTATTGTCCTCATCATCACCATATTTATTACAACGTTTCTGGCCCCTTCACTATTTTACATTTACATTATTCGGACTATTGTCCTCATCTTTGTCACCATATTTATTACAACGTTTCGGCCCTTCAGTATCTGTCTATATTTCTGAGATGAGGTATTATGTACACTATTTACATTATTCGGACTATTGTCCTCATCTTTGTCGCCATATTTATTACAACGTTTCGGCCCTTCAGTATCTGTCTATATTTCTGAGATGAGGTATTATGTACACTATTTACATTATTCGGACTATTGTCCTCATCTTTGTCACCATATTTATTACAACGTTTCGGCCCTTCAGTATCTGTCTATATTTCTGAGATGAGGTATTATGTACATTATTTACATTATTCGGACTATTGTCCTCATCTTTGTCGCCATATTTATTACAACGTTTCGGCCCTTCAGTATCTGTTCATATTTCTGAGATGAGGTATTATGTATATTTACATTATTCGACTATTGTCCTCATCTTTGTCACCATATTTATTATAAACGTTTCGGCCCTTCAGTATCTTATATTTCTGAGATGAGGTATTATTTACATTATTCGACATTGTCTTCATCTTTTGTCACCATATTTTTACAACAGTATCTGTTATTTTCTGAGATGAGGACTATTTACATTATTCGACTATTGTCCTCATCTTTGTCACCATATTTATTACAACGTTTCGGCCCTTCAGTATCTGTCTATATTTCTGAGATGAGGTATTATGTACACTATTTACATTATTCGGACTATTGTCCTCATCTTTGTCACCATATTTATTACAACGTTTCGGCCCTTCAGTATCTGTCTATATTTCTGAGATGAGGTATTATGTACACTATTTACATTATTCGGACTATTGTCCCTCATCTTTGTCACCATATTTATTACAACGTTTCGGCCCTTCAGTATCTGTCTATATTTCTGAGATGAGGTATTATGTACACTATTTACATTATTCGGACTATTGTCCTCATCTTTGTCACCATATTTATTACAACGTTTCGGCCCTTCAGTATCTGTCTATATTTCTGAGATGAGGTATTATGTACACTATTTTACATTATTCGGACTATTGTCCTCATCTTTGTCATTTTGAGATATTTATTACAACGTTTCGGCCCTTTTCAGTATCTGTCTATATTTCTGAGATGAGGTATTATGTACACTATTTACATTATTCGGTTTCGGACTATTGTCATATTTCATCTTTGTCACCATATTTATTACAACGTTTCGGCCCTTCAGTATCTGTCTATATTTCTGAGATGAGGTATTATGTACACTATTTACATTATTCGGATTGTCCTCATCTTTGACCATATTTATTACAACGTCCTGGCCCTTCAGTATCTGTCTATATTTCTGAGATGAGGTATTATGTACATTATTTACATTATTCGGACTATTGTCCTCATCTTTGTCACCATATTTATTACAACGTTTCGGCCCTTCAGTATCTGTCTATATTTCTGAGATGAGGTATTATGTACACTATTTACATTATTCGGACTATTGTCCTCATCTTTGTCACCATATTTATTACAACGTTTCGGCCCTTCAGTATCTGTCTATATTTCTGAGATGAGGTATTATGTACACTATTTACATTATTCGGACTATTGTCCTCATCTTTGTCACCATATTTATTACAACGTTTCGGCCCTTCAGTATCTGTCTATATTTCTGAGATGAGGTATTATGTACACTATTTACATTATTCGGACTATTGTCCTCATCTTTGTCACCATATTTATTACAACGTTTCGGCCCTTCAGTATCTGTCTATATTTCTGAGATGAGGTATTTATTGTACACTATTTACATTATTCGGACTATTGTCCTCATCTTTGTCACCATATTTATTACAACGTTTCGGCCCTTCAGTATCTGTCTATATTTCTGAGATGAGGTATTATGTACACTATTTACATTATTCGGACCATTGTCCCTCATCTTTGTCACCATATTTATTACAACGTTTCGGCCCTTCAGTATCTGTCTATATTTCTGAGATGAGGTATTATGTACACTATTTACATTATTCGGACTATTGTCCTCATCTTTTGTCACCATATTTATTACAACGTCTCGGCCCTTCAGTATCTGTCTATATTTCTGAGATGAGGTATTATGTACACTATTTACATTATTCGGACTATTGTCCTCATCTTTGTTACCATATTTATCACAACGTCTCGGCCCTTCAGTATCTGTCTATATTTCTGAGATGAGGTATTATGTAACACTATTTACATTATTCGGACTATTGTCCTCATCTTTATTACCATATTTATCACAACGTTTCGGCCCTTCAGTATCTGTCTATATTTCTGAGATGAGGTATTATGTACACTATTTACATTATTCGACTATTGTCCTCATCTTTTGTCACCATATTTATTACAACGTTTCGGCCCTTCAGTATCTGTCTATATTTCTGAGATGAGGTATTATGTACACTATTTACATTATTCGGACTATTGTCCTCATCTTTGTCACCATATTTATTACAACGTTTCGGCCCTTCAGCATCTGTCTATATTTCTGAGATGAGGTATTATGTACACTATTTACATTATTCGGACTATTGTCCTCATCTTTGTCACCATATTTATTACAACGTTTCGGCCCTTCAGCATCTGTCTATATTTCTGAGATGAGGTATTATGTACACTATTTACATTATTCGAACTATTGTCCTCATCTTTGTCACCATATTTATTACAACGTTTCGGCCCTTCAGTATCTGTCTATATTTCTGAGATGAGGTATTATGTACACTATTTACATTATTCGGACTATTGTCCTCATCTTTGTCACCATATTTATTACAACGTTTCGGCCCTTCAGTATCTGTCTATATTTCTGAGATGAGGTATTATGTACACTATTTACATTATTCGGACTATTGTCCCTCATCTTTGTCACCATATTTATTACAACGTTTCGGCCCTTCAGTATCTGTCTATATTTCTGAGATGAGGTATTATGTACACTATTTACATTATTCGGACTATTGTCCTCATCTTTGTCACCATATTTATTACAACGTTTCGGCCCTTCAGTATCTGTCTATATTTCTGAGATGAGGTATTATGTACACTATTTACATTATTCGAACTATTGTCCTCATCTTTGTCGCCATATTTATTACAACGTTTCGGCCCTTCAGTATCTGTCTATATTTTGAGATGAGGTATTATGTACACTATTTACATTATTCGACTATTGTCCCTCATCTTTGTCACCATATTTATTACAACGTTTCGGCCCTTCAGTATCTGTCTATATTTCTGAGATGAGGTATTATGTACACTATTTACATTATTCGAACTATTGTCCTCATCTTTGTCGCCATATTTATTACAACGTTTCGGCCTTTCAGTATCTGTCTATATTTCTGAGATGAGGTATTATGTACACTATTTACATTATTCGAACTATTGTCCTCATCTTTGTCACCATATTTATTACAACGTTTCGGCCCTTCAGTATCTGTCTATATTTCTGAGATGAGGTATTATGTACACTATTTACATTATTCGAACTATTGTCCTCATCTTTGTCACCATATTTATTACAACGTTTCGGCCCTTCAGTATCTGTCTATATTTCTGAGATGAGGTATTATGTACACTATTTACATTATTCGGACTATTGTCCTCATCTTTGTCGCCATATTTATTACAACGTTTCGGCCCTTCAGTATCTGTCTATATTTCTGAGATGAGGTATTATGTACACTATTTACATTATTCGAACTATTGTCCTCATCTTTGTCGCCATATTTATTACAACGTTTCGGCCCTTTCAGTATCTTTGTCTATATTTCTGGAGATGAGGTATTATGTACACTATTTACATTATTCGACTATTGTCCTCATCTTTGTCGCCATATTTATTACAACGTTTCGGCCCTTCAGTATCTGTCTATATTTCTGAGATGAGGTATTATGTATTAATTATTTACATTATTCGGACTATTGTCCTCATCTTTGTCACCATATTTATTACAACGTTTCGGCCCTTCAGTATCTGTCTATATTTCTGAGATGAGGTATTATGTACACTATTTACATTATTCGAACTATTGTCCCTCATCTTTGTCACCATATTTATTACAACGTTTCGGCCCTTCAGTATCTGTCTATATTTCTGAGATGAGGTATTATTTATTTACATTATTCGAACTATTGTCCTCATCTTTGTCGCCATATTTATTACAACGTTTCGGCCCTTTCAGTATCTGGGTCTATATTTCTGAGATGAGGTATTATGTACACTATTTACATTATTCGAACTATTGTCCTCATCTTTGTCACCATATTTATTACAACGTTTCGGCCCTTCAGTATCTGTCTATATTTTGAGATGAGGTATTATGTACACTATTTACATTATTCGGACTATTGTCCTCATCTTTTGTCGCCATATTTATTACAACGTTTCGGCCCTTCAGTATCTGTCTATATTTCTGAGATGAGGTATTATGTACACTATTTACATTATTCGAACTATTGTCCTCATCTTTGTCACCATATTTATTACAACGTTTCGGCCCTTCAGTATCTGTCTATATTTCTGAGATGAGGTATTATGTACACTATTTACATTATTCGGACTATTGTCCTCATCTTTGTCGCCATATTTATTACAACGTTTCGGCCCTTCAGTATCTGTCTATATTTCTGAGATGAGGTATTATGTACACTATTTACATTATTCGAACTATTGTCCTCATCTTTGTCACCATATTTATTACAACGTTTCGGCCCTTCAGTATCTGTCTATATTTCTGAGATGAGGTATTATGTACACTATTTACATTATTCGGACTATTGTCCTCATCTTTGTCTTTGCCATATTTATTACAACGTTTCGGCCGTTCAGTATCTGTCTATATTTCTGAGATGAGGTATTATGTACACTATTTACATTATTCGGACTATTGTCCTCATCTTTGTCGCCATATTTATTACAACGTTTCGGCCGTTCAGTATGTCTATATTTCTGAGATGAGGTATTATGTACACTATTTACATTATTCGGACTACTGTCCTCATCTTTGTCGCCATATTTATTACAACGTTTCGGCCCTTCAGTATCTGTCTATATTTTTTTGAGATGAGGTATTATGTATACTATTTACATTATTTGGACTATTGTCCTCATCTTTGTCGCCATATTTATCACAACGTTTCGGCCGTTCAGTATCTGTCTATATTTCTGAGATGAGGTATTATGTACACTATTTACATTATTCGGACTATTGTCCCTCATCTTTGTCGCCATATTTATTACAACGTTTCGGCCCTTCAGTATCTGTCTATATTTCTGAGATGAGGTATTATGTACACTATTTACATTATTCGGACTATTGTCCTCATCTTTGTCACCATATTTATTACAACGTTTCGGCCCTTCAGTATCTGTCTATATTTCTGAGATGAGGTATTATGTACACTATTTACATTATTCGGACTATTGTCCTCATCTTTGTCGCCATATTTATTTTAAAACGTTTCGGCCCTTCAGTATCTGTCTATATTTCTGAGATGAGGTATTATGTACACTATTTACATTATTCGAACTATTGTCCTCATCTTTGTCACCATATTTATTACAACGTTTCGGCCCTTCAGTATCTGTCTATATTTCTGAGATGAGGTATTATGTACACTATTTACATTATTCGGACTATTGTCCTCATCTTTGTCGCCATATTTATTACAACGTTTCGGCCTTTCAGTATCTGTCTATATTTCTGAGATGAGGTATTATGTACACTATTTACATTATTCGAACTATTGTCCTCATCTTTGTCACCATATTTATTACAACGTTTCGGCCCCTTCAGTATCTGTCTATATTTCTGAGATGAGGTATTATGTACACTATTTACATTATTCGAACTATTGTCCTCATCTTTGTCGCCATATTTATTACAACGTTTCGGCCCTTCAGTATCTGTCTATATTTCTGAGATGAGGTATTATGTACACTATTTACATTATTCGAACTATTGTCCTCATCTTTGTCACCATATTTATTACAACGTTTCGGCCCTTCAGTATCTGTCTATATTTTGAGATGAGGTATTATGTACTTTTATTTACATTATTCGGACTATTGTCCTCATCTTTGTCGCCATATTTATTACAACGTTTCGGCCCTTCAGTATCTGTCTATATTTCTGAGATGAGGTATTATGTACACTATTTACATTACATCTTGGACTATTTATTTATCTGTTTGTTGAGATATTTATTATTCGAACTATTGTCCTATTTCATTATTCGAACTATTGTCCTCATCTTTGTCACCATATTTATTACAACGTTTCGGCCCTTCAGTATCTGTCTATATTTCTGAGATGAGGTATTATGTACACTATTTACATTATTCGGACTATTGTCCTCATCTTTGTCGCCATATTTATTACAACGTTTCGGCCCTTCAGCATCTGTCTATATTTCTGAGATGAGGTATTATGTACACCATTTACATTATTCGGACTATTGTCCTCATCTTTGTCACCATATTTATTACAACGTTTCGGCCCTTCAGCATCTGTCTATATTTCTGAGATGAGGTATTATGTACACCATTTACATTATTCGGACTATTGTCCTCATCTTTGTCACCATATTTATTACAACGTTTCGGCCCTTCAGCATCTGTCTATATTTCTGAGATCAGGTATTATGTACACCATTTACATTATTCGGACTATTGTCCTCATCTTTGTCACCATATTTATTACAACGTTTCGGCCCTTCAGCATCTGTCTATATTTCTGAGATGAGGTATTATGTACACCATTTACATTATTCGGACTATTGTCCTCATCTTTGTCACCATATTTATTACAACGTTTCGGCCCTTCAGCATCTGTCTATATTTCTGAGATGAGGTATTATGTACACCATTTACATTATTCGGACTATTGTCCTCATCTTTGTCACCATATTTATTACAACGTTTCGGCCCTTCAGTATCTGTCTATATTTCTGAGATGAGGTATTATGTACACCATTTACATTATTCGAACTATTGTCCTCATCTTTGTCACCATATTTATTACAACGTTTCGGCCCTTCAGTATCTGTCTATATTTCTGAGATGAGGTATTATATACACTATTTACATTATTCGGACTATTGTCCTCATCTTTGTCACCATATTTATTACAACGTTTCGGCCTTCTTCACGTGGTTGGAATGTCGAACTGAACCCTTTATTTCGCTCACTGGGGTAGACTGTTCTAGTTCCACGTGCCATGTCTTATGGATGTCAGTTATCTCCTGTTAATTCCCCTCTCCAAGTTCTCCTTGAGAACATCTGTGTATGAATTTCTGGGTTTTATTGTCTTCAGCAACTGTTTTTTTACCAGTGCTCATATTTCAATTTTTGCTGTTATCATTGCATGTTTAAATAACTTGCAAAAGGTTGATAAGCCGTAAAAAAGAAACAATCATTTTTTTCTTATTATGCGTCTCAGAAATTTTAACTATTTTTAAAATGTTATTTTATGTATAATTCTCCTTTCACGGTGTAATAATGGATAGCGGTTCACATTGAAGAATCGAAGATACGAGTTCGAATTCCAATCGGGTCCCTTACATTCACTTACGTATAAATTTCTACGTTGGTAAAGGTATGAATCCACCCCTTCTCCCTTTTATGGATAAATAGCAGGACAGACTAGGTCCTATAGACTTGGATGGCAACTGGTCTCGCAGACGGACAATTCTGAACTCAACCCCCCCAATTATGGGTTAAATTGTCTCACTAATCCACAATTGGCTAAGAGTACGGCTACACCCTTGAAGATATGGTCAATCGGGTAGGGGTTCCTTTAACAGGAGCGAGAAGGCTTTGAATTTGGATTTTTCTTTTTCTTTTTTTTCTGTTCTTAAAATGTTTTCGTTGTTTATATTCTGTGTCCATTTTACCATGGCACTTTTGGGACGCAAGTGATTCATCCGATGTCTAGTATATTCAGTGGGGAATTACCCTCAAGGCAGCCCCCCTCTTCTCACTGCACTCAAAATGATAAGATTAGGGTTAATTTCCAGAAGAGTGTTTGAGTACCCCTATATACGCATGGAAAAAGAATATTTAAAAAATATAGCATAGGTTTTAAATTAAATGGTGTAATGGTATAATTTTATTATTATTATTATTATTATTATTATTATTATATTTCGATTTTTCCTATAGTCACACTACCTGCCAAGTCTGCGGGAAGGCTATCGAAGTATAAAGACCTGGAAATCGAAATAGTAAAAAAGTGGAAATTGAAAACAAAAATAGTACTAGTCATAGTAGGTGCGCTTGGAATGATAAAAAAGGAACACAACAACACATTGAAAAAAATCTCTGGAAATCCCAGGTTAAGAGAAACCCCCAAAATTGTCTTGATAAGTACAGTCGACACACTAAGCAGAACTTTGTCTATGTAACGCTAGTGATGTGATGGGAGTTAGAAAAACAAATCATGAAATATAGTTATGACAACACACCACTAGCTGCCTTAGGTCTTCTCGCAGACTTGATAGATATTATTTAGTATTATCATTATTCCTATTATTATTATTTAGTACTATCATTATTACTATTATTATTATTATTATTTGTGTGTTATGTTTCCTACTTTGAATCCTGTAGAGTCGGGTTCAAACTATGGTCCTTAGACCCTATAGGAGAATTTTCATTTAATTGATAGCATTTTTCTTAATATATGGGATGTTCCTAGTAGGGCGATCTTCTGGGCAACTTATATGTTGAGGTGACCTGGGACACTGTTAGTAAAATTGTCCATTCCTTTTCTGGCGAGGCCCAGTGCTCCGATTACTATTGGTACAGTCTTAGTCTTCATTCCCCATATCCTGTTAATCTCGAGCGCCAGGTCCTTGTATTTGGACAATTTCTCGATCATTTTTATAGCGGTGTTTCTCTCAGATGGTACTGCTATGTCAATATTATTATTATTATTTCTTTTGATTTCTGGCGTTTACACATTTCTTTCCGGGTCTCGCCCAGGGACCTAAGTTGAGAAATGGCATCATGACACTTTCCACTGACAAAAAAAAAAAAAAAAAAAATTACATAGATAAATCCCTTCGCAAAGTGTGGGCTGTACTTGTCAGAACAATTATTTGTATCTCTTTGAGGCATGGACTTCCAGGAATCCCTTCAATTAGTCTACTGCAATCTTTTTCAACCAGTCCTAAGGCTTCAAGTACAACAGGGATTGTTAATGTTCCCATGTGCCACATTTTTGAGATTTCTATTTCAAGGTCCTTGTATTTTGACAGCTTTTTGAATATCTTCAAAGATACATTGCAGTCTGCAGGGACTGCCATATCAATAAGGAGGCACTTTTTTTTTGTTTGTGGTCTTTAATAACAATATCTGGGCAGTTGGCTTTGATTGTTCTGTCAGTGTGTATTGTGTAGTCCCATAAAATTGTAACAGGTCCTCTCTCCGTAACCGGGTCTAGGTGGTGTTCATACCATTTTCTTTCAGTTTCCTTCCTGTAGAACTTGCAGATTTAATTATTATTATTATTATTATTATTATTATTATTATTATTATTTATTTGATTTCTGGTGTATACTCATGTCCTTCCGGGTTCCGACAAGAAACCTAAGTTCAGAAATGGCATCATGGCATTTTCCACTGAGCAGTTTTGAAAAAAAAATCACGCATATTTTACACAGATAAAGCCCTTCGTAAGGTGTGTGCTGTACTTGTGAGAACAAATTTTTATTTCTTTAAGGCATGACCAACCAGGAATCCCTTCAATGAGTCTATTGGAATCTTTTCCAATTAATCTGAGGGATCCAACTACAAATGGAATTATTGATGTCCTCCTGCGCCATATTTTTCAGATTCTATTTCAAGATCCTTTTATTTTGATAGTTTTTTTCAAGATCGTCAAAGATACATTACAATCTGTAGGGACTGCCATAAGAAGGCACATTTTGTCTTTGCGGTCTCTAATCCCGATGTTTGGGCGATTAACTTTGATTGTTCTCTCTGTGTATATTATAAAATCTCATAAAATTGTTACAGGTCCTATCTCCGTAATCCCGAGTATACATGAGTCTATAAATATTGATAGAGTTTATACGTGAGTCTATAAACATTAGTCAAGTTTATATTTGAGTCCATAGATAAGCAGTGGCCGAGTTTATACTTGAGTCTATAGATAAGCAGTGGTCGAGTTTATACTTGAGTCTATAGGTAAGCAGTGGTCGAGTTTATACTTAAGTCTGTAGATAAGCAGTGGCCGAGCTTATACTTGAGTCTATAGATAAGCATTGATCGAGTTTATACATGTGTCTATAGATAAGTAGTGGTCGAGTTTATACTTGAGTCTATAGGTAAGCAGTGGTCGAGTTTATACTTAAGTCTATAGATAAGCAGTGGTCGAGTTTATACTTGAGTCTATAGACAAGCAGTGGCCGAGTTTATACTTCTGTCTATAGACAAGCAGTAGTCGAGTTTATACTTGAGTGTATAGGTAAGCAGTGGTCGAGTTTATACTTAAGTCTATAGATAAGCAGTGGCCGAGTTTATACTTTAGTCTATAGATAAGCAGTGGTCGAGTTTATACTTGAGTCTATAGATAAGCATTGATCGAGTTTATACCTGTGTCTATAGATAAGCAGTGGTCGAGTTTATACTTAAGTCTATAGATAAGCAGTGGTCGAGTTTATACTTGAGTCTATAGATAAGCAGTGGTCGAGTTTATACTAGAGTGTATAGATAAGCAGTGGTCGAGTTTATACTTGAGTCTATAGATAAGCAGTGGTCGAGTTTATACTAGAGTGTATAGATAAGCAGTGGTCGAGTTTATACTTGAGTCTATAGATAAGCAGTGGTCGAGTTTAAACTTGAGTCTATAAACAAGCAGTGGCCGAGTTTATAGAATTAAACTATAAAATTTGTTATTTAAACTTATCCCAAGTGGTAATTTATCTATCTGCTTAAGCAGTGGCCGAGTTTATACTTGAGTTTATAGATAAGCAGTGGTCGAGTTTATACTTGAGTCTATAGGTAAGTAGTGGTCCTCCATAATTGAAATTGCAAGCTTTCAGCCAGTAGGTGGCCATATTATGAAGTCTTATCTCTTTGCAGTGTACGTTTTTGGCCATTTTCTATGCCTTGCCGACTATGCAATGCCCACTGACAGTGATACGCCAGGGAAGTATGAAGGCGATCATTTGAGAACTGTTTGTGCTTTCAATTTCTAATATATTCACTACAATAAGACTGGAAAACTTGCATATCCCATTATACAGACAAGAAATTTAAAAAAATCGATTAATATGCATTTTTAAGAAATGTTTATTATTGTGGATTATTTAAAGCTTATTAGCCATTGGTTGGTTATTTAAACCCGTTGTTGGATAAACCTTATTAGCACTTTGTGAGTTATTTAAAGCTTAGTAGCCCTTTGTTATTTCAAACCTTTGTGAGTTATTTAAAGTTTATTTGGTGCTTGTGTGTAATTTAAAATTTTTTAGCACACTGTGGGTTATTTAGACCCTTTGTGTGTTATTTAAACATTATTAGCCCTTTGTGTGTTATTTAAACCCTTTGTGTGTTATCTAAAACTTATTAGCCCTTTGTAGGTTATTTAAGGCTTATTAGGCATTTGCGGATTATTTATAGCTTATTATGCCTTTGTGGGTTATTTAAACTTATCCCAAGTGGTAATTTATCTATTTACTAACCAATGTTGACGCTGCTTAAATAATTAGAAATGAATCAGGTGGATCTTGCTATAGACCTCTGCAAGGTAATATGGTTTGCGAAGAGTTGTGGTCTAAACATTACAGTTGAGTATCGAGTTCGATCCTGACTGTGTTCCCTATACAAAATATTTAACATTATATAACGCATATACGACTTCATATAGTGTAAAATCAAACAATTAACTATGTGCACAATGGCTAAGGCAGATGTGTATGCTGTGACATATAGAATGAGTTTTTTTTTAATCAGTTCAACCCATAAAAGCAATAACGCCACTGAGATGCAAGGGGGTGTACTCGAAGTTAAAGAGAAGGAAAATATTTTAGAATGAACTGAAAAGTCAATAAGAGTATAAAGCAATAGTATATAGACAGAAACATTAGAAATATAGATTTGAAGTAGCTTTTGAAGGAACTGGAAACTTGACCCTAAACAGGAAAAAAAAGGATAAACCTCTACTACCGTTCAAAACACTGAGGAGAAGTACGAGCCGGACGATAGGTGAATCTATCTATTCCTAATGTGGAAAAAATTATAAAAAAAATGATAAAGAAATAACAGAAATTTAAGAGTTTAGGCAGAGACGTTAAAAGTATAGAGTTGAAGAAGAATTTAGAAGGAACGGAAACCCAACCTTAAACAGGAAACACGGGATAAAACTTTACTTCTGCTAAAATCACCGAGGAGGAGTCTGAACCGGACGATAAGTGAAACGTTGTACTCCCATTGAGGAATAAATTAAGTAAATAGAATTCGAGAGTTTAGGCAGAGACGTTAAAAGTATAGAGTTGAAGTAGAATTTAGAAGGAACGGAAACTCAACCTTAAACAGGAAACATGGGATAGAACTTTACTTCTGCTAAAATGATCGAGGAGGAGTTTGAACCGGACCATAGGTGAACCGTTGTACACCCATTGAGGAATAAATTTAGTAAGGAGAATTTAGGAGGAGACGTTAGAAGCATAGAGTTAAAGTAGAATTTAGAAGGAACAGGAAAATCAACCCAAAACAGGAAACAAGGGATAAATATTCATTTCTGTTGAAAAAACTGAAGAGGAGTCTGAACCGGACGATAGGTGAACCGTTGTACTCCCATTGAGGAATAAATTTAGTAAATAGAATCCGAGAGTTTAGGAGGAGACGTTAGAAGTATAGAGTTGTATCAGAATTTAGAAGGAAGCGGAAACCCAATCCCAAACAGGAATGAAGAGATAAACCACTGGAGGAGGAGCCATTACGTATTGTTTTGTGGATGGGGAAGATAGTCCTGAGGAAGAAGGGCCAATTCTTTTAGTGAGATGATTATGCTTTAGTTCCTCTTTTAATTTATGTAATTTCTTGGCTTTCTCAAAAAATGGTTCATATTTCATTTTCTGTTGTCTCAGCTGATCGTCGTAGCTGGCCGGGGAATCACCCTTAGATTTGGTAGAGGGAGTGGGTCTGTCTGTGTTATTACTTGTAGGAGCTTCTGTGGTACAAGGTCCCGCTGCCTGGAGCTTTCCTCTAGCCTTGGCAATGACCTGCCATTACCTCTTTTCCTTCTTCAGAACTGCACAAGTTCCTGTTCAATTCTCGTGCAACGTCCTTTTCCTATTCAGTACTTTCATGAACTTGTAAAATCTACACAGATTTGAATGTACGAATGTATTCCTATATCGGTCGTTATATTTCTGAAGGCTTCTGTACAGAAACATCGAGAGATTGTCGATTGTTGTGACTCAATTTCGTCAAAAATATTGATTTTTTTTTCAGTGGCTTTAGTGTTATAAGTGGTTGGTGTTTTCACAAAAAAAAAAAATCTGGCACAAAGATATTCGGTTTTGGCCGAATATATGTATTGAGAAACGAACTGGTGGTTGCTGACTATTGTATTTGTAGGAAATGTGCCAAGAAGAAGAAGAAGAAGAAGAAGAAGAAGAGTGACGGAATGAAAATGGAAAGGTAGACTACTACTTCTACTTAAATTAGGTGGGAGAGTCTATTAACTATAGAATAGGTGTGTTTCACCATAACAAAAATAAAGTTTAAATATTTTATCCATAAATATATATATATACAAATCCCGTTTATTTTAAAAGCCAAATATAATCCTAATGTAATATATGACTGCGCTAGATTGCGATAACCTGATATTTTTTATTAAAATAACTGTCAGTCTTTTCTCAGTACCTGAAGATTGCGTTGTGCATGAAACTCTGATCATGTTATCAGAAAGGAATAATATGTATACTATGTGAAGTATCTCACATTGAGTGCTGCTGTTAATAAAATAGTGCTCGATGCAATATAACAGAGCTATAAAATTAATAAATATATTTTTCCTCACCGGTAGCAAGACTCGGAGTTTCATGTACAACGCAATCTTCAGTTGGTTGAGTTAAGACTGACTGTAACATAATTGAAATTTTGTTAAATATATCTGGCTACCGCAGTTCATATTTTATACAGTGGATAATTGTTTCTTTTGAATTTTGTATTAGAAATAAACTTAGCTAAAAAAAAAAAAAAAATATGAATTTTATGTGTAAAATAAATATATAAAAAAAAAAAAAACCAAACGCGCATCCACAAATTATTTACTTCTATATAAATAAATGCGAATTTCAGTGTGTCACACTTTTTCAACTTTACTTCTAGAAGCCGTAACCCAGTATATCATATCATTTTGGAATCAGGCCGACTCCGTGAGCAAATAAAAAACATTCCGGGATGGATCTAGACCCGCAATCTTGAAATTTTGGATTCCCAATTTTTCATTACTGCGATTGTTTTCAGCTTCCGCCATCTTGGATGATAAAAACAATTAAAGGGACACAACTCTCTAACTTTCAATAGCTCATTTTCAAATGAAATAATTACAATGTTTCAAATTAAAATTGTCCCTGTTTTCAACTTTACTCCTAGAGGTCATCGCCCAACATACCATTTCGGAATCAGGCCGACTTTGTGAGCAAATAAAAAACATGCCAGGACGGATCTAGACCCGCAATCTTGAAATTTTGGATTCACAATTTTTCATTACTGCGATTGTTTTCGACTATTTTTACGTGACATTTTGCGAAGAATTTTCTTTTATACGATAACAGTTTTTATAACTTGTGAATAAATTTGGTAATAATTGAAATTTAGGCTGAATGCTTTGCTCGTAAATTCTCATCCAATTCAACGCTAGACTCATCTGGTGTACCCACACCTGATTTTCCCCCTAGAATTGAAGCTCTACTGAGTGAGATGCCCAAAACCCCAACGATGGTATTGGACATCATTTCTAAATTAGAATCGCATAAGGCTAGTTAGTGTTGGGGATGGGATACCGGCTATTATCCTGAAAAAAAATGTCCTCCTGAATTGGTTCCTGTCCTCTCTAAACTTTACAACTACTGCTTCACCGACTCTTGATTTCCAGCCTGTTGGAAGTCTTCATCTGTTGTGTTTATCTTTAAGAACTCTGGTGACCCTTCTGACCCATCTCACTACCATCCTGTCAGTCTCCTACCACTCTTCGGTACAGCCTTTGAGGTTTTAATCAACGCCAAAGTGGTTAAGCAACTTATTTCACATAATCTGCTCTCCGACCATCAATATGGTTTCCGCTTTGCCCGATCTACAGCTGACGTGCTCACGGCCATAGCTGAATTTGTATACCAAGCACTCAACAATAACGGACAAGCTCGAGCCGTGCCTCTAAACATCTCTAAAGCATTTGATAGGGTTTGACATGCCGGCCTTCTTTGTAAGCTTCACGGATACGCTATTACATGACGATTATTTAACTTAATACAATCATTTCTGTCAAACCGTGAAAACGGGTTCTCATCCAGCTCCTTTATCACGAGCGCTGATGTTCCCCAAGGCTCCATGTTGAGTCCTACACTGACTTTTATTAACGACCTTCCCGATGTCATCAGTCCCTAAGTAGGCATCTACGCGGACGACACCACTATTTACTTTTGTCTCGATAGTAAATCTGGTATTGTTGACAAAACTAAGTTGGCCGCTGATCTCGAAAAGGACCTCCAATCTGCAGTTGACTAGGGCAGGAAATGGCTTGTAAACTTTAATGCCACCAAAACGAAACTGCTCTCCTTTACCCACGACAGAGCCCTCCCTGCCTTTCATCAGAATGACTGATGTCCAACTATTCGAAAGCGTCTCGTTACGCCTGCTTGGTCTCACGCTGTCCGCTGACATGAGATGGAACAAATACATTGAATCAATGGCCTCATCAACCGCAAGGAAAGATGGTTGTCTTTGTCGTGCCAGAAAGTTTTTCTCGTTTGAGTCCATTCTTCAAATCTATAAATCAACCATCCGTTCTTGCATGGAATACTGTTGCCATATATGGTCTGGTGCCCCCGCTGTTCATCTCGAGGTCCTCGTCAAAATCCAGAGACGAATATGCAATGTGATAGGTCCTGATCTGGCATCTCGTCTACAGTCGCCTTCACACAGACATGCCGTGGCTTCCCTCTGTCTTTTCTACAAGTATTTTCACGGCAACTGTTCTAACGCTCACTTTCGCTGGTTCCCGGACTGTACGAACTGAAGCGAGCTACTAAGCTGGCATCTCGGTCCCACTCGTTCACTGTCGAAACGGTAAAATGTAACCGCCTCTTCTACTCAAACAGCTTCTTCTCTCGCACCTCCCGTCTATATATATATATGTAAGAATTAATGGGTTTTATTTTTAATCCGACATATGTTTCATAGACTGATTAGTTTTCTACGGCTTATCATCTCTTTGGAGGTTTCTGTCTATATTTCTGAGATGAGGTATTATGTACACTATTTACATTATTCGGACTATAGTCCTCATCTATGTCGCCATATTTATCACAACGTTTCGGCCTTTCAGTATCTGTCTATATTTCTGAGATGAGGTATTATGTACACTATTTACATTATTCGGACTATAGTCCTCATCTTTGTCGCCATATTTATCACAACGTTTCGGCCTTTCAGTATCTGTCTATATTTCTGAGATGAGGTATTATGTACACTATTTACATTATTCTGACTATTGTCCTCATCTTTGTTGCCATATTTATCACAACGTTTCGGCCGTTTTACGCTCCGGCCTTCTTCCGGTGGTTGGAATGTCCTCAAGGACACATGGCACGGTGGATAAAGTCGTTAATTAGATCCACTAACAGGACCCAAAGAGTGTGAGTTCAATACCTGGTTAAGGCAGTGGAGAACTTAGAGAGGGGAATTAACAGGAGATAACTGACATCCATTAAACATAGCACGTGGAACTAGAACAGTTTACCCCAGTGAGCGAAATAAAGGTTTCAGTTCGACATTCCAACCACCTGAAGAAGGCCGGAACGTACAACGGCCGAAACGTTGTAATAAATATGGTGACAAAGATGAGGAAAATAGTCCGAATAATGTAAATAGTGTACATAATACCTCATTTCAGAAATATAGACAGATACTGAAGGACCGAAACGTTGTAATAAATATGGCGACAAAGATGAGGACAATAGTCCGAATAATGTAAATAGTGTACATAATACCTCATCTCAGAAATATAGACAGATACTGAAGGGCCGAAACGTTGTAATAAATATGGTGACAAAGATGAGGAAAATAGTCCGAATAATGTAAATAGTGTCTTTGGGGGTTATTTAAAACCAGAAAATATTTTTGATATTTTTTCGGGCAGGTAATAATTTTTTTTATTGATAAAGTCATACTAATTAACCTATAACTGGTGGGGGGGGGAGAAGCAGTGGATTCATACCTTTCTTAAGCGTGCTTTCGTCGCCGAAGGGAAATATAACGAACCCAACTGGAATTGGAACTCGGCTCTCCGATTAATAGTTTCGAGACATTATTCATGACACCACTCGCACATCCAAGCTCACAGCACACGGTATTCCCCAGCAGGCACCCATACTGTCCAGGCTCGATGTTGCTTATCGTACGGTATCCGATGTTTCAGCTTGTAGCCGGCATGTTTTGCTGAATTCATTCGTTATTTTTAATGAACACCAATATTTGTGTTGACGACATTTCTTCCTAATATTTAAAGTACATGTGTGTCTTGTAAAACCTAATGCCGTTTGGCAATTGTATCTTTCTTCATCTATTAGCTTTTTCGTTTTTTTTTCTGATGTTTTAATCTTTGGTAGCACTTCTTTTTGTTTTCTTTTTACCATTTTTTGTTTGTTCTTTGACCATCCTCTGAAACTGTTGTCTAACGTTATTGAAATTTTATTTCAGACTAGCTTAAAAGCGGCCCTATTGGGCAGCATTTAAGCTAGCTCCTGTGGAGGACTCTTAGTTTAGCCATTATCACAATAGCTAGGGAAGAGTAGATGCGATAGGCATCAATAAATTACAGAACTCAAAATTGATCTTTGCATTTAAGTATTACTTTAATATTTAAGCTTACCTTTTAAAACTTCAACGATAATTCTTCTGCTGCCACTTAATCTAAAGACGATTTGATGTACGTAGGTCCTTACTTTCATACAAACAATTATTTTTATTTCATAGATGAAAGAACAGGGGGACAATTTATAAGATAAAATTAATATAGTATAAATATGGGAAAATAGAAATTAGAATTAGTTATACATTCAACATTTCAAGAGTTAAAGAAACATAAGAGCTAATTAAGCAAAAAAAAAAAAAAATTCGTTAGGCCATTTTGAAAGTATTTTTAAATCACATCACCTTAAGCAAGGCGATAAAGTCACTGAGACGCAAGAAGTTATTGAGAGCGAAAGAGCAGTTGCCATGAAAATATTCGTAGAAAAGACAGAGAAAAGCCACATCACATCTGTGAGAAAGTGACTGGAGTCGAGATGCCAGGTCAAGATCGATTACATTGCAGATCCTTCTTTGGATATCTATCTATCTATCTATCTATCTATTAGAAGCACCAGACCTGATCTGACAGCAATATTCTGTGTATGAACGAATAAAGGTGCAAAATACATTCTGTCGAGAAAATTGTTTAGTACGAAAATTGTTTATTGCCTTTCGACATAGCCTCGTCTGGGGATCCTCTCTGCCTCCAGGCAGAGAGTTTCACCAGTACGGCTGGAAAAAATCTATTCGACTGTTAATATTTAACAGCCACCCACCACCACCACCACCACCACCACGAATGATGTATGTGGCACAAGGCCGAGTTTACCATGGGTTCCCCGTGCCCGTAGGCTCGGCCAAAGATATTCCCTTAGAACCCGCATAAACGGATTCAGGGTCTGTCTACCTCCCCAGACGAAACTTTTCCCTGCGGCAAAGCTTCGTCCGAGTTCCTCTCTGCCGAGGCAGAGAGTTCAACAGTTGAACAATTTATGCGACTGTTCCCCCAAGGCCTTCTCTCCTACTAATCTTATAGTAGCCGGAAGAGTCCAACATAGACTCTTTAGAAGGAGGACACCACAACCCCCCCCTTTTCAGCCTGACTCCGTATGGAGTCCTTTTTTTTTATAATTACCGCACAATTCAACCAAATAAATCCCTTTTTATTAAAAAAAAATTGAAAAAGATATACAGGAATTACGTTCACGATTTTTTTCTTTTTAGTTTTACGATAAACATTTTACCTGTTAACAAGATTCCCTTTTTATTCATTATTCTTAAATACTGAAAAATTTAATGGTAAATTCTAATGTTCATAATTTCCAATAATCCAAAGAGTATTGTGCTTTTCTCGTAATTCAAAGTTCATCAGTGAGGAGATGTTTTTTTTTTACTCATTCTTTTCCTTTTTCTGTAGACATGGTATAGAATTAAAGATGTTCAATATCTTTTTCTTTTCGGGTTAATTTCTAAAGGTTCCGTAAATTTCCTTTTTCTTTTGGGCCTTCTGAGCTCTGGTACTGATTGCGGTATTGGAACCTTAAACGGGTCAAAGACGACGTCCATAGTGTCATCTTCTATGGGATCCTTGTCGACTACTCTTTCATGCCATTTTCTAATTTGGTTTACATGACGTTTGTGTATAAAATTCGGTCCCTGAACCATGTAAATCTTGTTAACAATTTGTCTGTCTATTGTTCCTCTCTCCCAGTGAGCTTTATTATTCCCAAATACACGACCCCCCCCAAAAAAAACAACCTTTTCACCGATTTTAAAGCGCTTTTTAAGCACTTTATTCCTATTTCCCACTTTCGTCTCATTCGGAAGGAATTTGTCAAATGCTGATTTTATTTTCCTGGCAAATATGATCCGCTGGCGTCTTGGCAGATTGGGCACTGCTATTAGGGGTTACATGATAGACCTGCAAAAACTGCTGTATAGCCGTGTCGGTGGGAGTACCTCTCGCCTTCCTCAGTGCTCTCTTGAAACTGTCCACAAAACAATCTGCCTGCCCATTACTTCTTGGTTGATATGGTACCGTGGTAATATGTTTGATCAGGAATGACTGACAAAAATCCTTATATTCACAGGATCAGAACTGTGTGGCATTGTCTGTTACGATACAGTCAACAACTGCGAAACGGGAAAATAGCTCGTGCAAAAAATGTACTATCACCTCCGCGGTCGGCTTCTTACATTTCAATATTCCTGGCCACTTGGAATAACTGTCAACGACTACAGGGTAGTAAAAACCATCAAGTGGGCCAGGAAAATCAATGTGTATCCGCAACCACGGACGGTCGGTTTTAGGCCAGTGATCGAATTTTATCGGGGGTGCTTTAGCAGCCAAAGCACACCATTTGCACGATCTTACAGTGTTTTCAATATCCTTGTCCAGTTTGGTCCAGTAGAGGTAACTCCTCATCAGACTCTTCATTCTTGAAGTTCCCGGATGGCCAATATGGAATTCCTTTAATGTTCTTTTCTGTAGTGTAGATGGGATTACTATTCTGTCTCCGTACATTAGTATGTCGTTACAGAGTGAGTAAACTTCTGAGATATTCTGGTCTTTACTATTTAGTTTGTCCTTTACTTCCTTTATGAACTCATCATCGGACACTTTGTCTACTCTCTCGTCAATTGTTATAGGAAGCTCCCTGACAGTATTGCACAAGGTACTTTTTATTTCGACCTCTGTTCTTATGGCAGAAATGACTGTGTCTTGCAGGGGTTCAATCATACTTAGGTATCAATCTAGACAACATGACTGCATGACAGATTTTAGTGGATGGGAGAAACTCCATTTTGTAGTTAAAATTCAGGAGAATGGTTCCCCATCTTTGCAGTCTATTATCAGTATGTGTTGGCAGAACCCTTTTTTGATCCAAAGATAGTAAAGAATGGACGATGGTCTCTTTGTAACAGAAAGTACCTTCCATGAATAAATCTATGAAATTTAATCACCACAAAAATGATTCCTAAGGCTTCTTTTTC
>CAHIKZ030000297.1:140000-145000 GCA_903632075.3 Acanthosepion pharaonis
TTAGAGCAACGAAACACAGGAAGTTGTGGAGATCCTCGATCCTTCATATCTTCAAGGGGTATGGCAAATAAAAGAAGGATATGTACAGGAGATTTTAGATCAGAGGAAGTGTTTTAACTGAAGACGGAGAATATGGCACCGAAATCCGAAGTCGCATTGACATAGCGAAAGATGCTTCCCAAAAACTAAGCAAAGTATTAAAAAACAGAAAAAATCGTAAAAATGTGGAAAATAAAAATGAACTCTCACCCCACAAAGGTCGAAGAACTGCTGTTGCTTGCTCGGGGGATTTGACTGAATTATTTCTGTATTGCAATTATTTACATTATTTACATTGTTCGGACTGTTCTTATTTTTATTGCCATATTCACGATGTTTCAGCCGTTGTACGTTCCGGCCTTCTTTAGGATCTGCTAATATTTCTGAGATAAGGCACTGTAATTATTTACACTATTTACATTCTTCAGACTGTTGTCCTCATCTTCATTGCCCTATTGACGACGTTTCGGCTGTTGTACGCTCCGGCTTTCTTCAAGATCTGTCTATATTTCTGAGATGAGGTATTGTAATTATTTACATTGTTCGGGCTATAGTCTTCATCTTCATTGCCATATTTCTTACGTTTCGGCCATTATACCCTCTGGCCTTCTTCAGGATCTGTCTTTATTTCTGAGATGAGGTTTCGTAATTATTTATACTATTTACATTGTTCGGACTGTTGTCCTCATCTTTATTCTGATAATCACGACGTTTCGGTCGTTGTACGCTTCGGTCTTTTTCAGGTGATTGAAATTTTGAATTGACTCCTTTATTTCGCCTACCGGGGAAGATTGTCCTAGTTCCACCTGCCATGCTTCTCCCGGATGTCTCAGTATCAGCTATATCAATATTATTATCTCCCTTTGACTCGACTCTCCGAGTTTTTGCTTGCCTCTTCTCTAGCCGGGTATTGAACTCACAATTCTTTGGGTTAAGTCACTGGATTCAATCAACGCTTTTATCCACTGGGCCATGTGTCATCGCATAGATTGATTTTTTTTCTTCCACCTGGTTAAAATGTGATTATATTTTGGGCTTAAAAAGGGGACCCTTTTTATAGACGAAGCGGCTAGTATTGTGTTGTGGCCTTGTTAGGGCCAGAAATAAAGACACAAGTTGAGTTAAGCAAATATATTAACAGAAACAGTAATACAAACATATACAAACGAGAGTGTTACAGCAAGAATGTTCGGTCCGACTGTCAGAGCTGACTGCTGGAAACTTCACCCTCCAAAAGGCAGTACCTGCTCCTATTTATAGTTGGGAGAATCCATGTATGCGTAGGTAAATTACCATAACATATTGCTAAACACTCACCTGTATTGATTCGTCGCGAAGAGCGTCTTTTTCGCAATTCGACCAATTGTTGCCGCGGCATTTTGGACAGATTTTTTGACAGAAATAAAGGAAAGAGCAATGAAATGTTGTGTAACGTCGGTCCTCCTATATGGCAATGAATGCTGGACAATCACATCACAGACGAAGAAGAGACTTTTAGCAACAGAAATTTGGTTCTAATGAAGAAGAAAGAGGAAAAGAAGAATAAAAAGAAGAAAAAAGAAAATTTGTTAAGAGCTACGACGAACAAGAAGTTGTGGAGCGTCATGATCGCCCATATCCTAGAGGCACACGGTACATAGAAAAGAAGAAGGGAATGAAGAGAGAGAGAGAGAGAGAGAGAGAGAGAGAGAGAGAGAGAGAGAGAGGGGGGTTGGGGAACGGGACACAGGCTGCCGTGACCAGTGGGCGAGATTACGATAAACAAATAAAAGACTGTGTTGCCGTTCGTTCTAGGCATCTAGAAGTTTATAATTTTATGGTCATCATCATTTCACTAATAATAATAAAAATAACAATAATAATAATAATCACTATGATAACGATAATCATCATCCCGGCAGCTGTATAGTATAAAGAGAAAAAAAAACTGTTGATTTTCCAGCAGTATCAGCAGCGGTGGCCAGTTTTACGGCAAGCCATTGTGGTCGTAGTAGCAGTAGTTGGCAGTTGTTGAAAAAGTATTGGGGAATGTGCAGGAAGAGGAGTATATATATATATATATATATATATATATATATATAGATAGATAGATAGATAGATAGAGAGAGAGAGAGAGAGAGAGAGATAAAGATAAAGAAGTAAGGAAAGAATAGGGCAAGGCAATGAGTAGAAAGTCAGAGAATGCTGCCTTCTCTCTCTTTCTTCATTTCTCTCTTTCTATGTTGGGTTTGATGTTTTTCTCGTCTTTACGTTTCATCACGTTTCCCAGTTATTCAAAATAACGCTAGAGAACGCTAATATGAAACGCCAAGTTAGAAACGCTGAAGATTCTTTCTTTCTTTCTTTCTTTCTTTCTTAGTACCTTTCTTTCTTTCTTTCTTTCTTTCTTTCTTTCTTTCTTTCTTTCTTTCTTAGTACATTTCTTTCTTTCTTTCTTTCTTTCTTTCTTTCTTATTTTTTCTCTATTCTCGCCTTTTACTTTAAGCCTGTCTTTTCTCTTTTTCCACATTCTTTAATAGTTTTTCCTTTCGATTTCTTTTCCTTTTTTCTTTTTTGGAATATTATTTTTTCTTTCTTCCCTGAATCTCCCCCCCTTCCACTTTCGTTTTCTTATTTGTTCCTTTTTTTCTCCTTTGCTTTCTCAAACTTATTTCCTTGTTGCTTTTTGATCTCCCCATCTTTCATTTGTCTTCATTCTTTTAATTTAATTCCTTCCCTATTCCTGTTTTCTTCCATTTCTTCTAAGCATCTTTTTGACTTTCGTAGTCGTTTAAAAAAAAAAGGCCATTTACAATTAAAAATCATTTACACCATAGTATTATTATTATTATTAGTAGTAGTAGTAATAGTAAAATAGAAGGAAAGAGGAAAAAGAAAAGAACTGATTAAGAAAGAGTAAGGAAGATGACGATGAAAAAATAATAGAAACTTTACGGACTGAAAACTATTAATTAAATAATAATAATAATAATAATAATAATAATAATTTTACAAACAGTGTCCCAGGTAACATCAATATGTAAGTTGCCCAGAAGATCGACCTGCTATGAACATCCCATATACTAAGAAAAGTGCTATCAATTAAATGACAATTCTCCTATCGGGTCTATGGACCATAGTTTGGATTCGGCTCTACAGGATACAAAACAAGAAATATAAAACACAAACAACAATAATAATAATAATAATGAGGAGGAGGAGAAGGCGGAAATACATTAATGATAGGCAGTAAAGATGAGGAAGAAACAAAAGGCAGGAATGAAAGGATGAAATGTTAATAATAACAATAATAATAAGAAGAAGAAAAAGAGGAAATATTATTATTATTATTATTATTATTATTAGTAGTAGTAGTAATAGTAGAAGAAAAAGGGGAATAAATAGTAGACAAAGAATGGCAGAAAAAAGATGTGGCTAAAAAGAAAAAGAAGAAAAAATGTAGAAACGAAAAGATTAAATAATAATAATAATAATAATAATAATGAGAAGAAGAAGAAGAAGAAGAAGAAGAAGAAGAAGAAGAAGAAGAAGAAGAAGAAGAAGATGTGAAACAAAATAAGTAGTCAAAAGAGTAGGAACAGTTACAGGGGTACTAAAAAAGATGTTAAAAAAAGGTTTTGAGAAAAAAGTAAGGAAAATAATAATAATAATAATAATAATAATAACAATAATAATAATAATAGTAACGAAATAAAATCCAACAGACTTGATATAGCGATGAAGAACAAGAAATGGAGAACGTGTCTGCTGCTCGAAATATCTGTCCTCAGCGAAAGAAATACTTCCCTGAAAACTACAGAAAAAAAACCCTTCCTAATATAAAGGATCTCGAAAGAGAAATTGAGAATGAGGGTCTATGAGGGGCTATAAGGGGGTGCTATGAGTGAGGCTATGAAGACACACCCAACAATACCAGCGGAAATAGGTGCACTTTGATAGGCTAAGAACTAGATTGCGACACACGAACAAAATACCTGGCAAAGAAAGTAAAGTCCGGAATATCGTCCTCCCCGACATTGCTTATATCCATCAAGTAAATCCCTTCACACCGTCATGGTAGCCCTAAGTCTAAGGGACCGGATTGGTCCTATGTGTGAACAAAACAAGGAACTAGGGGGGGGGTGGATAATCTGATTAATAATAATACAGTATAACCCGGATATAAGAGAGTTGTCGGGACCGGAGAAGAAGTCTCTTATATCCGGGTTTCTCTTATATCCGGGTTTGGTCTATTCTATATACATTAACACAGGCTCAGATTTGGGACCAGAGAAAACCTCTCTTATATCCGGGTTTCTCTTATATCCGGGTCTCTTATATCCGGGTTACACTGTAATAATAATAATAATGACAACAACAGTGATAGACATTATCGGAACGCTTGGAAAGGTTGCCATAGAATCTGGGAGAAGGACAGGAAGTACTGAGGAATAGAAGAAGTCGTGGAACTTACCAGAGGACGGCATTGTTTGGAAAAAGGGTGCTCAGTCTTGGAGTGTTGGAGTGTAGAGAAGACTTGCTGTCACTTGATCTCCAGAGTGTAAGCCATTAGTTACTGCGGGCAGAAGAAGAAGAAGAAGAAGAAGAAGAAGAAGAAGAGAAGAAGAAGAAGAAGATTTACAAAAAGTAGAAAGTGGAGGAGGAGGAGGAGGAGGAGAAGAAGAAGATAATAAAACATCAAAAAATAAATATGAGTGAAGAAAAATAGGAAGAAAAGAAAGTAGAGAAAGAAGGAAAAATAGAAAAAAAACAGGATATGAAAAAAGACGAATCTGAAGGAAAGGGATAAATGCTCATATAATAAAAGTTAATAATAATAATAATAATGATATTAATAGTAATTATGATGAGAGGATGGGAAAGAAAAAAGAATATAATGAAAAGATATGAATAAATAAATAAATAAATAAATAAATAAATAAATAAATAAAGAAAGAAAGAAAGAAAGGAGTGAGTAAGTA
>CAHIKZ030000297.1:152500-195000 GCA_903632075.3 Acanthosepion pharaonis
TATATATTCGTGTTATTTATTTCATAATTTTTTTCCGATAGCCGCTCTTACCACCACTCCTGCCACCACATTAATACTACTACTACTACCACCACTACTACTACTACTACTACTACTAACGGGATGTTTAAATCAGTGATTGCTGTAACCGGTTTGTAAAGGAAAGCGTGACATTTACTCGTATTACAAACAGAGGAGACCTCGGGAATTTGATTTCTTTACAAATCTACCACCACCACCACCACCACCAATACTACTACTACTACTACTACCACTACTACCACTACTACTACTATTACTACTACTACTACAACAACAATTACTATTGAAGTCGTTGGCAGAAATGATTAAAAAAAAGAAAAATTATGCAAGGTTTGAAAGTGAAAGTGAAAGTATAATGTAATGCCCACAAGAAGCAAACATTAATATTCTCTTTTTCTTCTTCTTCTTCAAAAAAAGAAAAAAAATCAACTCGTAAAAAAAGAGTAAAAAAAGAAGAAGAAATCAAAAAAGAAAGAAAAAAAAGAAATCACACACACACACACACATAAGCAAACACACACACACACACACACACACACATATATATATATATATGTGTGTGTATATGAAGTTTTTGAGAAAATTGCAACAACTTAATTCACTTCAACACACTTCTCACGGTGGTACGGGCCACCAATTGAAATCTTTTTTTTTAAGGTTTCATCTCCAAAATTTTGGAGGATTCGTTTTTCTTCTAATAGCGAAATGAAAAGAAAAGAAGGGAAAACATATCTAATCTTAAATTAGGGGCAAAAAAAAAAAAAAAAAAAAATACATCGGACTGCATTATGCTTGTAAAATTTACAATATCTACCCCCTAATTTGTGCCCACACGTTCACATGCAATACATCTTGGATAGAAACAGACAAAATAACATTCGAGTCATACGACTGTACTAGAGGCGTGAGCAAAAGAACCAGAGTAGAAAAACTAATACGTTGAAGAGTTAAATATATATATATATATATATATATATATATATATATATATATATATATATATATATATATATATATATATATGTATGTATGTATGTATAAACATGAAATCGATCAGGTGATTCTGTCTTACGATGTTTTTAAAAGAGGCGGCGTAAGAACAGTCCTGAAGGCTAAAATTTCCGCCCACTCATAAAAAAAAGAACTAACTTATATTCTTATATTCAGTGCTTTATATATATATATATATATATATATATATATATATATATATATATATATATATATATATATATATATATATATATATATATAAAAATATTTGTTCTGATGAAAATATGAAATCTTTGAAAGAAATTTATCAGACACTGTTTTTTCATATCTATCCATTCGTACCATCAATTGTAAATTGCTAAATAAAATCCAGTTACTAAAATTCAATACTGATTTAGTAATATTATTGAAACATTAACTCTTTTTAATGATATCATTTTTGTGATAATTACAATTTTCTTTATCGCTCTCTCTATTCGCTGTTTCATATTGTATCATATTAAATACTTACAGACATATTACTTGGTACCAAATTATACTGTTATAAAACCTAATTCTACTAGCATATCACACACACACACGGACATGTATATATAATTATAAATTATTACTGGAACGACCTTTTACAAATTGCACCAGTTCTTATTTCGACAGATTACGAAAGACTTGGCTCATTAGGTAAACATTCTTTTTTGATTTTATTTTTTAATTTACAAATAACTGATTTTGGGTTCGAATCGACCCCGTTTCTTTAACCTTCTTTGATCTTTTGAAAAAAAAAATCGATGTGGAAGAATTATCGGCGCTGTGGTAATAAATTAAGCACTCTCCTCTCATTTGTAAACATGCACTATAATAAAATAAACGTTTTCGGCGATTGAGCTGCATCAGTCAGATAAAGCTTCACAACTTTCTACTTAAAGTTGTTACAACATTACAGACGCTTTGATATTTCTTACGAGGTGAAAAGAGTGGACAGAAAAAAAAAAAATACATGCCTCGCATCGACCAAGTGGCGTTCATCTCATGAGCCCTCATAGTCATATGCTCATAAAATTGGTATGACAATCGACTATTCCTTTTCCAACTTCCAGCGTAGTTGTTCTGGTAAAGACGTTTCTTTCTTTCTTTTTTTTTCTCCTCTCTCTAAAACGTGCTTGAGAGTTGTTCCGACGAACCGTGTACAAGTCGATCACCCATTGTGATCCCGTCGGTTAGTCTGTCTTATCAAAGCTACTATTACCTGAAGCGTTGTAAATATTTTCGTTGACAAAAGCAGTGAGCGATCGCGGGGCAGGTGCCGTGGCTCTTTTGGCAAAAATAATCAAACACACACACACGCACGCACAGATACACAGGCACACATATACACACACGCACAGGACTATACTGACAGGGATACAGAAAATTATCTCTTGCATTAAGTTAATTGTTGGTTCGAATCAAGTTGCAGGCATAATGATTTTCATTCAAATTTCGCAACGATAGGACCTTTTTGTTTACTTACTTCCAAATCACTTTTGTTATTGAAATCAAACTAAGGAGTTCTTGGAAATATTTTTTTTCTTTTGGGTTTACTTCTTGATTACAACCGGAAGTCTTATTTGGGACTTAACAAAAAGGAAATATCTATTTTGAAGTGGCTAAACCGAAAATGAAAGAACAAATTAAAATAATAATGTTAAAAAGCTAAAAATAAACAACGGAAAGTCGAACTGTTTGGACGAATTTTAACTTAAAAAAAATCAAAGAAAACATTTCTCCTCCCTTCCTTCCCAACCACTTTAGCCCCTTCTGTGTGGGAAGAGAAAAAAAAAAGACACTTTATTTAATGTAAAACTATTCAATTATTAAAACTATTGTCGAATACATTTAACTTTAACCGCAAAATAAAAGGCTTGAATTATTCCCAACGTTTGTCATCTACTCCTCATTTCACTGTTCTTTTAAAAAGTCACGAAAAGGTTGAATTCAGGACCCAAACTATAAAGTGTCCTGGTCCTTGTCGAGCAGTTTTTTTTCTTCTATATACTCATAAAATCCTAACTTATATTCTTTATCGCCTCCATAAGCTTCCTATAGCTATCAATTAATTATGGCATTATCTACAGGTTTTCGATACTTGTAAAATCGTGTTAAACCCAAAGAAAAAATATCTATAAGATTGTTGATAGCTTGAATTACAATCATCTACTTCTAAAATACTCAGCACATCTATCTATCTATCTATCTATCTATCTATCTATCTAGTGCAAATTTTTTCTTACTAACTTTTACACAAAGATTTTAATTTTAACTACTATTACTACTACTACTACTACTACTACTAACAGCAGTAGCAGTAAAAGAAATAATAATAATGATGAATGTAATTATGAAAGCGAGGAGGACCTCGATTTTATAAGCTTATAAAACTTGTCTTGAGCGAAATCGAGGCTAAAGGTAAAAAATTAACAATAAGGACACGTTGTTGTTTATGATATAATCCGTTACAGCTTGAATTACAATCATTTGCTTCTAAAATACATAATACGTTACTCTCTTCTTCTTCTTCTTTTTTCTCTCTCGATATATATATATATATATATATATATATATATATAGTGCTAATTCTTTTACAAGTGTTTTCTTCATTAACTTTCATACAGTGTAACTTTCATACAACTACTACTGCTGCTACTACTACTTCTACTATTACGACTGCTACTACTACTACTAATGCTACTACTACTGTTACTACAATTACTACTGCTAATAACGATAACAACAACATCAATAATAATAATATCATTATAAAAGCGATGAAGGCCTAGATTTTATAAGCTTATAAAATTACTTTCGCGTCAGTCGGAAGGCCAGTTACGTTAAAGAACCAAAAACTTTTTCAAAGATTTCCTTTTCGTGATATACGCCTGACAAAGACAAAAAAAAAAAGTTCTTTTGCTCCCGTGGTAAAAAAACAAAACAAAACAAAAAAAAACAGTTTTTATTTTTTATTTTTATATTTTATTTTTATTTTTTTGTGTCAAGTTGAGTTCGACCCCCCCCCCCCCGTACTGTTGCCCGTCCCCTTTCCCGCTCCGTCGCGGCTCTGTTGCAACAGTATCCTCCCGCTTATATGAACGGGGTCCCTTGTTCCTTAAATCAGCCCGGCCGTGTTCATTAAAACAATTCGGGAACTATTCTGGCAGGCAGTACTTCAGCTGCATGCTATATCCATTAAGAAACAAAAAACAACAACAACAAAAACTTTATGCGGCCACAACGAACATCAACATAGATGCAATAACTGTAATCATTCACTTGTAAAATCAGCTGCTTGGAAAGCTGCAAACAAAATAATACACATACAATTCTGGGGGGCATTACTCTCATGTACTTGTAAAATAATCCATACGAAATGATCTCAACATCTAATGCAAGATGTTATGCAATAATAGAACGTACCTACAAGGATTCTGATATATTGTAAAATCTCCAAACGCGCTATATCTGATTTTTTTTCTATGCTTATAAAATCTATATACTTAATATAGTAATCGAGGATATACTGCAGAGATAATACGGAGGTAAAAAAAAATCAAGATTAAAAAAATAAATGAAATAATTGCCCGTATTTCTGTGTGTGCTTGTAAAATCTCGGATATTCGTAGGTGGGCGCAGTTATTCTTAATATTTCTCAAAGGTGGCGAAAATTCAAAGCGACAACTAGACACATCTGTGTTTGATAGCCTAAATTGTTAAAATTTTAATCGTGCTTGTAAAATCAGCTCTACGAAAGAGTATAATTTTCTCTGTGTGTGTGTGTGTGTATTTGTCCCGATTCGCTAAACTCTTGAAAGCCAACCCATCCACCCCGGCTCCAGCATCTGACACCACAGACACTTGCCTCTAAGACTACTGACATCTGCTTCAACATTTAGTAATACTGCATTTACCAACAACTAGTTGGACTAACACCACTTTTTGCATCGTCGACGACTTCTTTCACGGACTTTTCATCTGCAGTTGCGTTTGAAAAGGACTTAAACAGCCCAAGCCTGCTTGGTAGCTGAGGTGGTTGCGTGCCCTCAACCGGTGTTGGAGGTCGATTTTCAAGCACTGGTCAAAACACCTGGATTTCAGATGCTGCTTTTCAAGGAACGTGGACAGGTATTCCGGATTTGGAAGATTAATGCAAGATATTTCTTTTTGTCAACACCTCCCTTGTATATTTGACTTTGTGGATTTTTAATTTATATAAGTTTAAAGAAGAAGAAGAAGAAGAAGAAGAAGAAGAAGAAGAAGAAGAATTCTTTAAATTTCTCTCGCTTCTTCTCGATAACAAAAGAGTGGAGGACTGAACTGAATCAAGAAGAAGCTGGAGGAACGACAAGAGAAAACAAACAACCAGCAAGAACGGGGTTCGGTGTCCGGTTTGTCTAGCCAGAGGAGGCAGGACTATTCACAGTTGCCGCTGCAACAGTTCAACTGGCCACTGTTTCACCGGCAAAATCAGTCGGACACCGCCACTGCGAACCCCACAGGAGCCACATCCAGCACAACCCCAACCACCTGTGGCACAGAGAGTGGAACCCCAGCCTCTTCAACCAGTGATACCGTAAGAGCAAGACCCCGGGGACGTACACGGACAACATCCTTCTCGAACCCGTATAACGTCAGTAAGCAAAACCATATCAAACCCTTTTTTACGGGTTGCAGCACTAATAGCCCCACCACTAGCAACAGCAACTGTAGCAGTGGTGGTAGTAGTAGTAGCAGTAGTGGTAGTAGTAGTAGTAGTAGTATTAGAAGTGGTAGAAGTAGTAGTAATAGTAGTAGTAGTGGTAGCAGCAGGAGCAGCAGCAGCAGTAACAACAACAACAACAACAACGGCAGCAAGAGACTGCAAGACGTCTCCCAGCGACAAGCAGTTTTGCAGAGTTCGGACGTTTCCCTGCAGCAAGGGGCAAAAACCCCATCCCCGAGTTCCAGTGCTTCATCCCCAAATACACTCCCAACATTACCTTCTGTTACTGCTCCCGCCGCCACCACTACCACCACCACAACCACCACCGCCACCGCGGCCTCTCCCGGCACGCCAGGGTCTACAAAAGCAGCAGCAGCAACAACAACAGCAACAACCAACCCAACTCCAGTCACTCCAAATACTACTGGTACTAATAGTACTACATCTACTGCACATACTACCGAGGGCTCACTTAAAAGTCTGCCCCATCACCGCAGCATTGCGGCAGGGACGTCGCCCTCGAGGGAGTCGACGCCGACAAATCAAGTTCAAACTTTGGCTCGGTCCCCTATTCTACCACCTCCACCCCCGCCGTTACAGCATACGGCGAGCTCACAAGGGCTGCGTCAAGTACACCACCACCACCACCATCACTATTACAATCCTAACCCCCATCACCATCAATATCAGTACCATTACCAATACGACCCCCCATCCTCTGTATCAGGGTCTTTCTCAACATCGCCATCATCATCAACCACAACAACAACAACAACAGCAGCGGCAAATCAAGTTCAACTTCAAAACGCAACCTCTGAACTTCAAGGATCTGCCTTACAACGACACGAACAGTTGCAAGCATCTTCGGGCAGTCACCCACCACAAAGCTTACCCCTCAGCTCATTGCCTTATTATAATTGTTACCCTAACCAATCGTCAATATTCACAACCCAATCGGCCATTCCAGCGGCGTCGTCTGCCCAACCGACTAGCGACTCGTCTTCTGTTTTTGGCACCGACGATCCGTTCGCTCCCCATCCGTCGTGTTCAGTTTCCTCAACGAGTACATCAGTGTCTGCCGTTGCCGCCGCCTCCACCTTCGCTTTTCCACTACACCATCACCATCGACCCCAACCGCAACATCCAGAATACTTGGCTCTTCTGCCACTCCGTCAAGGCACGGGGGCTAGCGGTAGTCGAGTCACACTTGGAAGCGATCCGAAAAATTGCAAAAGCGCTAACAATCGTAGTTATTTTTATCCGCAATCGTCCCCGGGGTTGGTTAGTTCTGGTCCCCTTGCAAAGTCGAGCACCCCCTTGTCTCAGACTACTCCACCACACCATAATCATTATCATCATCACTATCCGAGTTATTATAGCCAGCTACAACACCAACAAGTTCAACAAAAGCCACCTACCCCACAACAAAGCCAATCAAAACCACCCACCCCACAACAAAGCCAGTCAAAACCACCTACCCCACAACAAAGCCAATCAAAACCACCTACCCCACAACAAAGCCAATCAAAACCACCTACCCCACAACAAAGCCAGTCAAAACCACCCACCCCACAACAACAATCTCAAACCACACCCCAGCAGCAAGTCCCTCGTTTGCTTCCGTCTCCCCAGCCCGTCATATCCCGAAACCTGTCATTGCAACAAAGTTCAGAAGACGGAGAACAGGCTGACAACGACGTTTTCGTCACAGCAGAAGATAAAAGCGACGGGGACGACGACGAAGACGAAGAGGAGGAGGAGGAGGAAGAAGAAGAGGAGGAGGAAGAAGAAAAAGAAGAGGAAGAAGAAGAAGAGGAGGAAGAGGAGGAGGAAACAGAGGAATTGCAGTTGTTACACAGCGGCTACCACCACCACCACCATCACCACCATCACCACCACAGTAACAACAGCAACAATAGCAAAGACCATAGCCGAAGTTCCAGTGGAGGCGGAGGAGGCGGTGGCGGCGGAGGAGGAGGGGTCGCCTGTCGTAAGAAGAAGAAAAAATCCCGTGGTGGAGGCGGCGGAAGAGACGGCGGAGGGCACGGTGACGACCAGCACCTGCAGCCCCTACTGTCCAGTCCTGATCTTCGGGATCAGTTTCACCATCCGCATCATTATAACCATCGGCCCAATTCACGATTCGGGCGTAGCAACAAAGCTTCCCAGTACCAAACCCCTTTGCTTGCGAAACGGAACACCCGGCGCTTCCACGGGTCGGGATACCAGACGAAATTCGGTCGTCGGGCTTCCAAATCTATTACATCTTGGTTGTCGACCGCCAGCGAGATGATAAACGAAAGACGCCACAATACGACGGTCGGAAACTCGACCAGTCAAGGAGTGAGCACCGGTGTTGTGGGGTTAATGGCAGCCAGCGCAGCATCCTTTGCCAATGCCGCCGAGCTTGTTGAAGGTTCTTGTTTCAACAACCAATTGCAACAGCAGCAGAACAACAGCCATCATTTTAACCAATTTCAACCTCAAAACGACAGCATCAACAATACAGCAGCATCGTGCAATTTACTTACACCGGAAGCAGACAGTGACCTCACTGAAAGCTTCCGGTCAGTTCGTGACGAACCTTACACCGGCTCAGCCGAGCACCTATCTTCACTTGATGGTGGTTTTGGATTTGGTACCAGCTTTACAGACAACCGTCGTCGCAGTGGGGGTTCTCGATATGGCATTGGGGGCTATACTCCCAGTCTTGGTGGTTTTGGAGCTGGACCCGCGGTTGCAAACACCGCCACGACGAATTCCCTGACAAGGAAACCTTCAATAGGACCCGGATCTTTGCTTACGCACAATAATCTGCTACGTCAACAGCAGCAGCAGCAACAACAGCAGCAGCAACAAACCCAACCGGAACAACCTTACTACCAGACGTATCACATGTACGATCAAGAATCACACGATGAAACCGTCATACTAAACGTAGGGGGCAAGATCTTTGAGACGAAACGAGCGACCCTGTTTCGACTGCCTACAATGAAACTGGCCAAGACGCACGAAATGGAACGCCACTACCGGCCCGACCGGAGAGAATACTTCTTTGACCGGGATTCGGAGGCTTTTCGAATTATCCTGAATTATCTACGAACTGGGGAGCTGCACGTGCCAATGTGCATGTGCGGGCCTTCGATTAAGACGGAATTCGAATTCTGGGGTATCGAGGAACACGACATTGAACGTTGTTGCTGGACTCAGTACAATACGTGGAATACACAGAGCAAGTCTCTCGAGAAACTGGAATCGTTTCGCAAGACGTCGCTACCTCAAAACGGCTTGGCCAATGAAAGACGTCTGTCGAATTGGACAAGATACCAAGGCCGAATATGGAGTTTTCTTAACGACCCGACTTCGTCAAAATATGCTCAGGTAAGCAAATCCTATTTTTTCATCTTTTTAATTTTTTTTTTTTTTTTTTTTTTACAGTGAGGGTCACCTTTTATAAGTCGCAGGGCCCCTCGAGGTAGAGGGTGACGTTAGGAGGCCATTTGTATGAATAACTGAGGGAGATAACGGTTAACCCCAGCCTTGAACAGGTTAAGATTTTAGTAATCGGTGAAACATCCTGTTGGGAGTCGGTTCTTAAAGACTTAAGGGAGGTTGTTAATGTTAATTTTTGTCATCTCAAACTAACTCTCATAGTGCCATGATTGATGCCTGCTGACAAAAAATTGCACTTAAATCTTCTGTTTTAATGAAAATTAATCATTGACTATTTGACTAGGTTTTAAAAAAATGACTTTCTTTTATCTTTACATAATTTTTTTTTTACAGTAAGGTTGAAGGTTACCTTAGGGGTCCATTTGTGTGTACAGGTGAGGAAGATAGCGACTAACCCTAGCCTTGAGCAGATTAAGATTGTAGTGATCGGGGAAACATCCTGTTGGGAGTCGGTTCCATAGGGCAGTGGTTCACGGGATGAAGCTACTTGAGTGGAACTTCTCACCGATGGAATACGGGGGGAATGTGGGTGATTTGCTACTATGTAAGTGGCATGGCGTGTTCTTGCTGTGAAGGTCGGCCGGACCAGAGAATGTAGTTCGTCCGAGCACTTTTCATGGAAGGAGCGGTAGAGTAGCAAGAGGCTTGCCACGTCCCACCTGTGGGAGACAGAGGTTGAAGGGTGGAGAATATTTCGTCACCCAAAAGGGACGCCTATCTCAATCTTTTTTTTGTATCTATACTAATATTCTGCGTTTGTATCAATATATTTTCTTTCTTTCTTTCTTTCTTTCTTTCTTTCTTTCGTTATTTGTAAATATTTCGGAAGTGTTTTAAAAGATGACGGAAAGGCACAATGCGATAGAGAAATATGCCTTCCCAAAGCTAAACAAAGTATTAAGAAAGTAGAAGAAATTCGTTAGAAGCAAATAAAAGAGTACTGAACTATTACATGATATTAATCCTATACGATAGTGTATGCTAGACAACCCTGTCTTGGGTAAGACAAAAAACTACACCCGCGTTCTGCGTAAGACTATTAATTACATCCGACAGCAAGGTGGCTTTGAGGAACATACAACTGCCTCTTAATTGCTGGACTTTCCAGGTTTACCCTGATCCGGGGTGGCAGCACCTGTTAGGGTCCCAGCTATGAGCAAATCGTTAACTCCTAAACTAGGTTCAAAACACTATGAAAATGTAAAAATAGGTTTTAATAAGAACAATAAATTTTGAATAAAAAATTATTACCAATAATACATTATTACCAGCAGTACATTAAAAAAAATATTACCAGCAATATATTTTGGAAAAAAAATTTACCAGTAATAAAAATCTTGTCGGCATTAAATAACCCATTGAGGTGTTGATATGCCTTAAAACAAAATAAACCAAATCAAACCAAACCAGCGACACAGTTTCCTCAAAGATAAAGAAGAAACTTGAAGCAAAAGAAATGTGGTTCTACAGAAGGATGCTGAGAATGCCATGAACTGAATATGTGAGCAACGACGACGTTCTAGAGACAATGGAAACAAAACGGACACTTACACTTAACACCAGGAAAACACAGTTGACATTTCTAGTACACATAGCGAGGAAAGAGAGCTTGGAAAATTTGACACTCACAGGACAGATTGAAGGCAAAAGGGAAAGAGGAAAACAACGTATTGGCAAGCTTGAATGAATGGATGTTTAGAAGAGATGACAAAAAGACAATATTTATTAAGAACTACAAAGGACAGGAAATTGTGGAGAGCTATGATCGGCAACGTCCTGAAGGAAGACGACATGTAGAAGATCTGTTTATATCTATGAGGCTCACTCCGAGAGTAATGCCACCTATTCGAAGCGGATGTTGGTAGCATGGCAACAGAGGCTGAACCTTCCCGCCAATAACCCATAATGTTTCATTTTTTTTTTTTTTTTTTTTTTAACAGATAAGCGGGAATTTGGCAAAAATGGCATCTGATATGAACCTGAGAATTCTGATCTGTGAAATATGATGAAAGACAAAACAAAAATAAACAGGAATTGACAGTGTTTTTTTTTTGTTTTTTGTTTTTTTTACGGTTTATCAGCCCAGGTTCTTTAAAGTCAGAAAATATTTTTAGATTGTAAATAATTTTTGGGAAGATAATAATGCTGTAGTGATACAAGTCTTTACTAATTAACCCATAGCTGGAGAGAGAAGAGGTGGATCGATACCTAATCACTATTTGATAAGATAAATAAGAAATTATAATGTGGTTATAAAATGGGGTATCAATTCTATATTACAAGCAATATCTAAACTTACCCCTCACTTTTTGGCCGCAGTAGTTTCTACACACTTCTATTCCAGAGAGTGGAAATAAATCTAAAATGTCTGTGCGGCTAATCAGTATTTCATTGATTGGTTCGTTTTCTACGGCTTGTCAACCCTTTGCAGGTTATTTAAAGCCAGAAAATATTTTTCGATAGTAAGATTTTTTTAGATAATAATTGCTTTAGTGATACAAGTCTTACTAATTACCCATAGGTGGGGGGAAATGAATTGGATTCATCCAAGGGTATTGACTCTAAGTGAATATAAGAAACTCAAATAGAATTGGAACTTGGCTCTCCGATTAACAATTTCTACCCATTATCCAGTATACCACTTCACGTCCAATCTTACAACACCTGGTATTCCCAAGCGGTCAGCCACATAGGTACTGACCAGGCTCCACGTTGCTTAACTTCAGTGATTGTACAGGAATCGGTATTTCAATGTGATGTGGCTGTTAGCCCTTTATGCCGCCTGCACATCAAAGTTTACAGATCCTAGCATTCTTATGCGGTCAACCATCTAAGGTACTGACCAAGCTCGACGTAGCTTACCTTCGGTGGCTATAAGACTCTCTTAATGTTATTACTAGGAGGAGTAAAGACGCAACAGAATCTGAGATGAAGCAAGTAACAGTTTACAATGAATAATAATTGACAATTCTTCATCTGAGGCAGTCAGCAAACTTAATAAATAATTATTATGCCCACATAGGTACTGACTCGGCTCGACGTTGCTTAACTTCGGTGATTGTACAGGAATTGGTGTTTCAATGTGATGTGGCTGTAAGCTCTTTATGCCGCCTGCACATCGAAGCTTGCAGCCCCTGGCATTCCAAAGCGGTCACCCCTCTAGGTACTGATCAGGATCGACGTTGCTTAACTTCAGTGGCTATAAGCCTCTCTTAATGTTATTACTACGAGGAAACACGTAACAGAAACTGAGATGAAGGAAATACCAGTTTATAATGAATAATAATTGACAATCATTCATTTGAGGCAGTCAGCAAACTTAATACTTATGATATAAGAGTTTTGATAAAAAGCGACACAAATAATTACGTTTTCTTCGTCTTCTTCTTCGTGTTATTGTCATATGGGAATAAAGTATAACTGCCGACACTTGGGTTTGAACAGGGATCGCCAGAGAGCAAGCACAGTGCACCTCATCTTGAAAGAATTAGACCATATGACGGATAAAGGAAAAATATGTATATGGGAAGTAGCAGCGTCAAAAAGGAATAATAATAGCTACATTCTTATCTATGACATTCAGACAACTAAAAACAATCACACCTTATAGCGACGGTGCTTAAAGATCAAGAGAAATAAGATGAAAAAAAGACAAGTCAAAAATGATTAATAATCACTACGGTTTCATCTATGATATTCAGACAATTTAAGACAATCACATTTTATTGCAATGGTTCTTAAAGAAGCAAGAGAAATAAGATGCAAGTAAGACATGTCAAAAATGAATAATAATAGCTACGGTTTAATCTATGACATTCAGACAACTTAAAACAATCGCATCTTTTTGTGACGGTGCTTAAAGAAGCAAGAGAAATAAGATGAAAGTAAGACAAGGCAAAAATGAATAATAATAGCTACGGTTTCATCTATGACATTCAGACAACTTAAGCCTATTACACCTTACTGCGACAGTGCTTAAAGATCGAGAGAAATAAGATGAAAGTAACACAAGTCAAAAATGAATAATAATAGCTACGGTCTCATCTATGACATTCAGACAACTTCAAACTATTACATCTTATTGTGACGGTGTTTAAAGAAGCAAGAAAAATAAGAAGAAAGAAAGACAAGTCAAAAATGAATAATAATAGCTACGGTTTAATCTATGACATTCAGAAAACTTAAAACAATCGCATCTTTTTGTGACGGTGATTAAAGAAGCAAGAGAAACAATGTGAAAGAAAGACAAGTCAAAAATGAATAATAAGAGCTACGGTGTCATCTGTGATATTCAGGCATCTTAAAACAATCACATCTTATTGCGACAGTTCTTAAAGAAGCAAGAGAAATAAGTTGAAAGTAAGACATGTCGAAAATGAATAATAATAGCTACGGTTTCATCTATGGCATCCAGACAACTTCAAACTATTATATCCTATTGTGACAGTGCTTGAAGATCAAAAGAAATAAGACGAAAGAAAGACATGTCAAAAATGATTAATAATAGCTACAGTTTCATCTATGACATTCAGACATCTTAAAACTATTATCTCTTATTTCGCCAATGCTTAAAGAAACTAGAGAAATAAGATGAAAGACAGACGCATCAAAAATGAATAATAATAGCTACGGTTTCATCTATGACATTCAGACATCTTAAAACTATTATCTCTTATTTCGCCAATGCTTAAAGAAACTAGAGAAATAAGATGAAAGACAGACGCATCAAAAATGAATAATAATTGGCAATTCTTCATGTAAGAAAATTTACAGACCTTTTGACTATTCCGTGCTATTGGTAGAAGTTGTAAACAAAGCAGTGAAGTAAAATAAAAGAAAGGTGACTCAAAAATTACTAATAATGACATTACTTTATACATCGCATTACCACTAATAAATTCAGGAGGATTTTAAATGAAATTTGAACAACGCATTACGTTTATTTCTTCACTTCACTGTAAAGGAAGAAGAAATAAAATGAGAGAAAAACGAGGAGAAAATGGATCATCATGACAAGAATTCAGTCAATAAATTTAAGGAACTTTTGTTTATTACGATTTAATACTAAGAGGTTCAATACCTCGTAGTATTAAATTTAAATTTTCATTTAAAATTTAATTTTTCGACTTTCTCTTGTTTGTTTACACCTCCTATTAATAAGACGTAATAGTCTTAAGCTGTCTGAATTGCTTAGATAAAGCATTTTCAAGTATTATTCATTTTTGATCCGTCTTTCTTTCATCTTACTTCTCCTGCATATTTACACCTTGTAGTCATAAAACGCAATAATCTTATCAGAATTTCTTAGATAAAGCATTTTCAAGTATTATTGATTTTTGACTCCTATTTCTTTCATCTTATTTCTCTTGCTTGTTTGCACCTTGTAGTCATAAAACTCAATACTCTTATCAGAATTTCTTAGATGAAGCATTTTTCAAGTGTTATTCATTTTTGACCCGTCTTTCTTTTCATCTTACTTCTCCTGCGTATTTACACTTTGTAGTCATAAAACGCAATAATCTTATCAGAATTTCTTAGATAAAGAATTTTCAAGTATTATTGATTTTTGACTCCTATTTCTTTCATCTTATTTCTCTTGCTTGTTTGCACCTTGTAGTCATAAAACTCAATACTCTTATCAGAATTTCTTAGATGAAGCATTTTCAAGTGTTATTCATTTTTGACCCGTCTTTCTTTCATCTTACTTCTCCTGCATATTTACACTTTGTAGTCATAAAACGCAATAATCTTATCAGAATTTCTTAGATAAAGCATTTTCAAGTATTATTGATTTTTGACTCCTATTTCTTTCATCTTATTTCTCTTGCTTGTTTGCACCTTTGTAGTCATAAAACTCAATACTCTTATCAGAATTTCTTAGATGAAGCATTTTCAAGTGTTATTCATTTTTGACCCGTCTTTCTTTCATCTTACTTCTCCTGCGTATTTACACCTTGTAGTCATAAAACGCAATAATCTTATCAGAATTTCTTAGATAAAGCATTTTCAAGTATTATTGATTTTTGACTCCTATTTCTTTCATCTTATTTCTCTTGCTTGTTTGCACCTTGTAGTCATAAAACTCAATACTCTTATCAGAATTTCTTAGATGAAGCATTTTCAAGTGTTATTCATTTTGACCCGTCTTTTCTTTCATCTTACTTCTCCTGCGTATTTACACTTTGTAGTCATAAAACGCAATAATCTTATCAGAATTTCTTAGATAAAGAATTTTCAAGTATTATTGATTTTTGACTCCTATTTCTTTTCATCTTATTTCTCTTGTTTGTTTGCACCTTGTAGTCATAAAACTCAATACTCTTATCAGAATTTCTTAGATGAAGCATTTTCAAGTGTTATTTTTTTTGACCCGTCTTTCTTTCATCTTACTTCTCCTGCATATTTACACTTTGTAGTCATAAAACGCAATAATCTTATCAGAATTTCTTAGATAAAGCATTTTCAAGTATTATTGATTTTTGACTCCTATTTCTTTCATCTTATTTCTCTTGCTTGTTTGCACCTTGTAGTCATAAAACTCAATACTCTTATCAGAATTTCTTAGATGAAGCATTTTCAGGTGTTATTCATTTTTGACCCGTCTTTCTTTCATCTTACTTCTCCTGCGTATTTACACCTTGTAGTCATAAAACGCAATAATCTTATCAGAATTTCTTAGATAAAGCATTTTCAAGTATTATTGATTTTTGACTCCTATTTCTTTCATCTTATTTCTCTTGCTTGTTTGCACCTTGTAGTCATAAAACTCAATACTCTTATCAGAATTTCTTAGATGAAGCATTTTCAAGTGTTATTCATTTTTGACCCGTCTTTCTTTCATCTTACTTCTCCTGCGTATTTACACTTTGTAGTCATAAAACGCAATAATCTTATCAGAATTTCTTAGATAAAGAATTTTCAAGTATTATTGATTTTTGACTCCTATTTCTTTCATCTTATTTCTCTTGCTTGTTTGCACCTTGTAGTCATAAAACTCAATACTCTTATCAGAATTTCTTAGATGAAGCATTTTCAAGTGTTATTCATTTTTGACCCGTCTTTCTTTCATCTTACTTCTCCTGCATATTTACACTTTGTAGTCATAAAAACGCAATAATCTTATCAGAATTTCTTAGATAAAGCATTTTCAAGTAATATTGATTTTTGACTCCTATTTCTTTCATCTTATTTCTCTTGCTTGTTTGCACCTTGTAGTCATAAAACTCAATACTCTTATCAGAATTTCTTAGATGAAGCATTTTCAAGTGTTATTCATTTTTTGACCCGTCTTTCTTTCATCTTACTTCTCCTGCGTATTTACACCTTGTAGTCATAAAACGCAATAATCTTATCAGAATTTCTTAGATAAAGCATTTTCAAGTATTATTGATTTTTGACTCCTATTTCTTTCATCTTATTTCTCTTGCTTGTTTGCACCTTGTAGTCATAAAACGCAATACTCTTATCAGAATTTCTTAGATGAAGCATTTTCAAGTGTTATTCATTTTTGACACGTCTTTCTATCATCTTACTTCTGCATATTTGCACCTTGTAGTCATAAAACGTAATAGACTTATCAGAATATATTGATGAAGCATTTTCAAGTATTAAGACTATTACCACACTAGCTTAGAAGCCGCCCTATCGGGCCGCATTTAAGCTAGCTCCTGCGCCGGGCTCATGATTAGACCTTCAGCTTGTTAAGGAGTTTGAGAAACCCTGAGTCTTTGCATAGTCTCAGCATTCTGGAAGTTCTACTGACTGCCGTTTGATCTCGGTACTCATTTGCACGGGTCATTCTTCTCCTTGCTGTAGCCTTGGCTCTTTTGATTGCAATCTGGTCCTCTGTTGGTGGAGATTTCTTTTTGCAATGCATACTGCTGCCGTATACGATAGGCAACAATAAGCAACAGAATAACTCAAAATTGATCGCTGCTTTCGAGTATTGAATTGATGTTAAAGCTTATCTTTCAAAATTTCAACGATAATTCTTCTGCCGCCACTTGGCAATTTGATGTACGTAGGTCCTTACTTTTCGTACAAACAGTTATTTTTATTTCATTGTTGACTTTCGCTGGATTTCGCAATTAATTTCGATTATTCCCAAATTTATTTCCAAGTTATTAAAAAAAAGAAAAAAATCGTCGCAGAAATCACGTCAAAAATCGCCGAAAACAATCGCGACAATGAAAACTTGGGGATCCAAAACTTCAGGATTGCGGGGTCTGGATTAGTTGAAAAGTTTGTGATACACTGACATTCGCATTTATTTAGATAGATTATCTAAAGAAACAAGAGAAATAAGATGAAATTTTAAGAAATAATTAACAATAATTGACAAGGCTTCATCTCAAAAATTAAAAAAGACACATTTTATTACTAGTAGGCGTAAACAAGCAACAGAAATAAGGTATCTCTCGATATTTCCGAGATGAGATGTACATTATTCATATTACTCGGACTATTGTCATCATCTTTGTCGCTATATTTATTACAACGTTTCGGCCGTTGTACGCTCCAGCCTTCTTCAGATGGTTGGAATGTAGAACTGAACCCTTTATTTCGCTCACTGGATCAAGCATAGAAATGAATACAATGTGGGAACCAGTAATAAGGAGTGCCAGAGAAAAGCGATAATAACAACAAAAATTGCAATATGAGATCTGGTAAAAACATGAATTGATAAAAACAAAAAACTGCAATATGAGCCCTAGTAAAAAATAGTTTCTGAATACATTAGGTTTATAAAACCCAGAAATTTATACACAGATGTCCTCAAGGACACATGGCACAGTGGATAAAGGCGTTAGTTAGATCCAGTGACAGGACCCAAAGAGTGTGAGTTCGATACCTGGTCAAGTGGAGAATTTAGAGAGGGGAATTAACAGGAGATAACTGATAACTGACATCCATTAAACATGGCATGTGGAACTAGAACAGTCTACTCCAGCGAAATAAAGTGTTCTGTTCGACATTCCAACCACCTGAAGATTGTAATAAATATGGCGACAAAGATGAGGACAATAGTCCGAAAATGCAATACTTTAAGGCAATAAAGCCACTAAGACGCAAAGTGTTACTAAATTTGTGTGAATATGAGAAGAAAAAAACATTATTAAGGAGAAAGAACAGGAATTAAGAAGACAGAAGATAACGATTGACACTGAATTTATATTTTTGTAGATCAATGTTGACTGGTAAGCAAGAAGCAGGAAGAGAGTTCCACAAGCGAGAAGTGTGATAGAACTTACGGCTGCATCTAGTAATTTCAACTGTAAAAGAATGGGACCTAGCGGCCAATCTAGTACCGCTCTTAAATTCATAAAGCCTAGGTACCATAGAGGAAAGTTAATTAGAACAATTACCATGAAAATATTTATAGAAAAGGTATAAGAGAATGTGACCGAAGCCGAGATGATAGGCCAAGACCAATAGCATTGCAGATTCTTCTTTGGATTTTATCGAGAACCTTTCAATACATAGCAGAATCAGCAGACCACACGTGGCAGCAATATTTAAAGTGTGGACGAATGGTAGACTTATAAATATGTAAGATAGATTCTAGAGAGAAAAGAATTGCCTAGCATGGCACAGTAAACCGACTTTAATAGCAGCAAACCCCGTAGTTACGTAAATTTTATTATGTAATTTAATTAATTAATTAAATTGCTTAATTTCATTAATTAAATTGAGCAAATTTAATTAACTAACCAAAAGACTAGTTAGGAATTAATATTATTTAAAGATGCTCGATCTCAAAAATTCAGACAACTTAAGAATTTTAAATCTTATTTCTATCCGTTGTAAAAAAAAAAAAAAAATGTGGACAAACGCTAGAAAAATATAATTACTAGTAGGATGCGTGCAAATTACCTGGATTTACTCATACAGGGTGTCCATAAAGTTCGTGTGCACTTTAAAAAATGTATAACTTTATTTGTATTTGCGATAGAAATAATCTGTAAAAAATGTTATAAATTTTAATGTACCTAGTTTTAAGTATAGCTAAAATAACTAATGTGATTTCAGGCATTACTGTAAATCAGTTGGCAAATGTTTTCCGTGAACTGCAAAATCGTATTACCCTTTAATGATGGAGGACATGTGGAAACTTAAATAAAATTTCAATAAAGCCTTAAAGAATATAGATTTACTTCTTTCTAATCCTTTTTTACAAATTATATCTATCGCAAAAACAAATAAAGTTATAAATTTTTTAAAGTGCACACGAACTTTATGGACACCCTGTATATTTTTTAATACGACACTATGTACTTTTCAACCCGTGACTATTCCCAGATAGTTATAAGAAAAATAACATCGTCTCTCTTAAATATACTGAAATGTCCTTAACAGATCGTTAGCTCACAAAACATGATTTAGGAAAACTGCAACCAAGTACCTTCATCTAAGATAACACGCCTCTCATACCTTTCTGTGTTGCACCCTCCTTGTGTTTCCTTACGTCCCTCTCTATCTCACTTTCTGTTTTACTCTCTATGCCCCCCGCCCCCATTTTCTCTCTCTGTTTCCCAGTCGGACGTTCAACACAGTCTGTAACAAATTCGCAAAGATAAGATTACAGAAATAAAGAAAGATTATTAATTTCAAACGGTCAGTTGCAGGTCAGCGACGAATTTGTATTTAACCAATCGTTGGAGCACGAAAACTGATTTAACTCCTCCCTACAAAACAACTGCCTTTATGTAAGATGACCTCCCCTTCAATCCCTCTCTCTCTGTTGCCCTTCACTTTTGATCTCAACGTCCCTCTCTCTTTTTTTCTATTTTACTCTCTATGTGACCCTCTTTTTCTATTTCCCTCTCGGACGCTCAGCATCAGTCTGGTTTTAATAGGATTTTTTTCTTTATTAGAACATCGTTTATTTTTTTTATTATAATGTTAAAGTATTATAATTATTAAAGAGATACTTTAATTTCAAAACGTTAGTTACAGTTCAGAGGCGAATTTGGATTTGAACAGTCCCGACATACCAACCATGACACAGGGTCTGATAAATGTAAATTAGTCACAGTATATACGCTGTATGGCGACAGAATTTGATAAATTATTATTATTAGTATATTGGTATCGCACATTGACGTAGTTCATGGAAATCCTGTTCTTGAGGCATGATGTCAACAAAACTCAAGATCTTTTATGGAGAATCCTCTCAGAATAAATCACGGCAGTTTTCTGGAGGTCTACAATCTTCTGGAGGTCTACAATCTTCTGGAGGTTTACAATTTTCTGGAGGTTTACAATCTTCTGGCGGTCTACAATCTTCTTGATGTTTACAATGTTCTGGAGGTCTACAATCTTCTGGAGGTTTACAATCTTCTGGAGGTCTACAATTTTCTCGGGGTTTACAATCTTCTGGAGGTCTACGCTCTTCTTGAGGTTTACAATGTTCTGGAGGTCTACAATCTTCTGGAGGTTTACAATTTTTTGGAGGTTTACAATCTTCTGGAGGTTTACAATCTTCTGGAGGTCTACAATCTCGGTTTCAATTCCAATTATTTTTCAGCATTTTTTCAGGTTGTTAGGTGCTGTTCTGAGTGTACCTTTTAATACAGGAATTAGTTTATTCCTGTTCCAGAGATTCTTCAGATAGCTAGACAGATTTTAGTATTTTTTTATCTTTTCAAATTCTTTGGAGACCAATTTTATGTTGTATGGAATGGCAAAGTCAATAATTTAACACTTGCTATTTTCCTTATCTATAAGTTCGGGTAAGGAGAATGGTAAGTGTCAAATTCAGGCTTTGAAGATTGCTGCCACACCTGTTCTGGTTCTCCTGCTATATGCCAAGAGATTCTTGATAAAGTCCAAAGAAGAATCTGCAACGTTATTGGTCCTGACCTGGCATCTCGGCTTCAGTCTCTTTTCCACCGCCGTAACGTAGCTTCTCTGGGTCTTTTCTATAAATACTTTCATGGGAATTGTTCGGATGAGTCTAGGGGATATCCAAATGATGTCTCGTTCAAGCGCTTTCGGCTAATCTCTTAGACATTTTGGAGAATTTCGGTAATTTGGGCTTGATTCCGTCTACACTATTTACATTATTCGGACTGTTGTCCTCATCTTTGTCGCCATATTTATTACAACGTTTCGGCCGTTGTACGCTCCGGCCTTCTTCAGGTGGTTGGAACGTTGAACTGAACCCTTTATTTCGCTCACTGGGGTAGACTCTTCTAGTTCCACGTGCCATGTCTAATGGATGTCAGTTATCAGTTATCTCCTGTTAATCTCCCTCTCCCAGTTCTCCACTGCCTTAACCGGGTATTGAACTCACACTCTTTAGGTCCTGTCACTGGATCTAACCAACGCCCTTATCCACTGTGCCATGTGTCCGAAACGTTGTAATAAATATGGCGATGAGATGAGGACAATAGTCCGAATAATGTAAATACTGTACATAATACCTCATCTCAGAAATATAGACAGATACTGAAAGGCCGAAACGTTGTGATAAACATGGCGACAAAGATGAGGACAATAGTCCGAATAATGTAAATAATGTACATAATACCTCATCTCAGAAATAGAGACAGATACTGAAGGGCTGAAACGTTGTGATAAATATGGTAACAAATATGAGGACAATAGTCTGAATAATGTAAATAGTGTACGTAATACCTCATCTCAGAAATATAGACAGATACTGAAGGGCCGAAACGTTGTGATAAATATGGCAACAAAGATGAGGACACTAGTCTGAATAATGTAAATAGTTTACGTAATACCTCATCTCAGAAATATAGACAGATACTGAAGGGCCGAAACTTTGTGATAAATATGGTAACGAATATGAGGACAATAGTTCGAATAATGTAAATCGTGTACGTAATACCTCATCTCAGAAATATAGACAGATACTGAAGGGCCGAAACGTTGTGATAAATATGGTAACAAATATGAGGACAATAGTTCGAATAATGTAAATCGTGTACGTAATACCTCATCTCAGAAATATAGACAGATACTGAAGGGCCGAAACGTTGTGATAAATATGGTAACAAATATGAGGACAATTGTTCGAATAATGTAAATAGTGTACGTAATACCTCATCTCAGAAATATAGACAGTTGAAATTGCTAGATGTAACCGTAAGTCCTGGGCAAAAAGTTTATCCTACCACACTTCTCGCTTGTGGAACTATTGCTTTCCAGTCAACATTGATCTTCAAAAATTTAAATTCATTATCAATTGTTATTTTCTGTCTTCCTAATTCCTGTTCTTTTATTGTTCTCTCCTTAATGATGATTTACTTTTCTCATATACTCTAACACTCAGTAACCCCCTTGCGTCCTAGTGGCTTTATTGCCTTGTTTGAGGGGAAAAAATAAAGAGTAGCCTTTAAAGAAACTGAAAAGATAGAACATCAAGATCTCTCTCGGGAGCTGGAAAAGCCCTGGAACATGAATGTTGAACTAATTCCTGTATTAATGGGTGTTTATTATTATTATTATTATTGTTGTTGTGTCGTGGCACAATAGTAAAAATAAGAAAATCAAGTCGAAGTTGGTTTAAAGAACAAGTGTATTTAACATCACAGATACAAAGGTAGGAAACGGGTACTACTCAGCTAGGCAGTTGTAGTACTGTCGCTGCTTACCCCGGGTAGGTATTACTGCCATCCATTTATACCATCTTGTTAGGTCGGTTGATCATGGCTCTCCACTACTTCCTATCCGTTGTATCTCTTAGCAATGTTTGTCTTTTTACTATCCTTAACAGTTCATGTTCTGCTATTAATTTACACAAGTTCGTTGGGTAGGATGGTCATGACTCTCCACTACTTCCTATCCTTTGTAGCTTTTAGGAATGTTTGTCTTTTTACTATCCTTACCTGTCCATGTTCTGCCATCCATTTACACAAACTCGTTAGGTCGGCTGATCATGCTACTCCTCAACTACTCCCACGCAGGAACATCGATGTACAGTGTATCAGACGCTAGGCGACATGCCCAACTTGTTAAAGTCTGATAACTGACAAGAAAATCTCTGGTACTGAATGGGATATTCACTGTAACCCATCTTAATAATCTCAAGACAAAGCATGTAGATGTTAACACTTTCAACCAGTTTATATCATGCCATAAGAGACATCACTGGTGTAGGAGCAGAGCATTTATTATTATTATTATTATTAGCGGTTCTAAAATAGGAATTATCGTACCAAAGTATCGGTGACTTTCGTCGGTGCCAGCTAATTCATCACAGTTAAATATACATCAACACATTCTTATCATTAACCAGCTGGAGTGAAAACTACAAAAGAAAGAGAAGTATTAGTGGTATTTCCTTTCAGTCTTGTCTCTTTTAGGTAGGAAAGGAGAGCGTGAAGAAAGGACTAACCAACAATGTTAAGAAAACAGAATGTATTAGTAAAACACTACCAAATGCTCACCGTGTAATATTCCCGAAGGCCACTCAAGGTAGAAAGTTACAGATTAAGAGACACAGTTTATGCGGATATGTGAGGAAAGATATCGGCTAACAGCAGACTTGGACAGATTAAGATTATAGTGATAGGTGAAGCGTCGGTTCCACAAAGCAATGGTTCGTGGGAAGAAGCTGTTCGAGTGGAATTTACATCTCAGCAATGGAATACGAAAGGAATGAGAGGGGTTTCGCTACATTGTATGTGACATGGTGGGTCTTAATCGCGAAGGTTAGAACTGGTGGAACTAAAAATGTAGCTCGTCTGAGCACTTTCCATGTAGGCTTGCGATGTTTCGTCTGTGAGGAAGTAGTTGTAGAACCTGGGAACGATAATGCCAAGGTTACACCAAAATATGTCATGCGGATTGGCCCAAAAAGAAGTAGAATATTTTCACTGCCATCACTGCATGTTTAGCGGTATTCTCGCTTGCTTTTTTTATACAGTAATATTTTCTGCTTTTTATATACAGTAATGTTTCTGCTACAGCTAAAATACTTTTATAACGTTTTGTACTAATGGCTTGCTTATTAGGGAAGGTTGCACTTAATGTAAAATCTGGGGTTTCATGTGATAAGTACTACCAACAAAATTTAGATTCATAGCCTCTGCCAACTTTTGAGCATTTAGTTTTAAAAATCATCATTCAAAAAATGTACAGAAATAACTAATTTCCACAGTATCTGTCTATATTTCTGAGATAGTGTAATTTCCGCAGGATTTTGCTTAGAAACTTCAGTATTTCAGGAATAAAGCCAAATAAAGTTGATATAATTTTGTATTAGATACATTGAATAAAAAATCTGATCAAACTAGAATTCTAATTATGAATCAGTACAAATAAAAGATGCAATTTTCTTCTACTGTATTCGATAAGTAAAAACAATTGTAAAAGAATACAAAAAAGGCTACTCAAAGAATAAGATTTGCTAGATCATTTGTTAGTTTATAATTAATAAAAACCAAAAATAGATAAAAGTGTATATAATACCATAATTCTGCCGGGCACAGATTATAAGACAAAATGTTTTAAATTTACATTGTTTATCGAAAATCACACTAAAACTACAACAAATTACGGAAATTACACTACTTACATTACTCGGACTATCATCCTCATCTTTGTTGCCATATTTATCGCAACATTTCGGTCGTTGTACGCTCCGGGCTTCTTATTATTTACCTTATTCGGACTATTGTGCTCATCTTTGTTACCATATTTATCACTCCGGCCTTCTTCAGAGGGTTGGAATGTCGAACTTAACCCTTTATTTCGCTCGCTGGGGTAGACTGTTCTAGTTCCACGTGCCATGTCTAATGGATGTCATTTATCAGTTATCTCCTGTTAATTCCCCTCTCCAAGTTCTCCACCGTCTTAACCAGGATCTTTGGATCCTGTTACTGGATTTAACTAACACCTTTATCTACTGTGCCATGTGTCACGAAGATGAGGATGATAGTCCGAGCAATGTAAATAGTGTACATAATACCTTATCTCAGAAATATAGACAGATACTGTGGAAATTAGTTATTTCTGTACATTTTTTGAATGATGATCTTATAACATATTACATCATAATATAGCTAAATTGTTCAGTATAATTTCCCTTTGAAGTAAATGAAGGTCTTATTTGATGGTACAATGATTTAGTAATTTTTAGTAATAATCTCCTTGTGCCATACATGTTGTCCATATAAAATTTTTAAAGGTTCAGTAAATTATCCATTGTTATAAGGTTTTCGTTGATCACCGGAATAAAATTGCAACGCTAAGATTTTGAACCTATACTCAATCTTTAAACTTGTTTCTTCAATGATAAAGAGAGATTTGGAAGATATTTTGTTTCGTCATTTATCGTGGGAAATTTCTAGGACACATAATGAGGAGAGTGGGCTCAAGGAATTTGATAGACACAGGGCATGCTGAAAGCAAGAAAGGCACAAGGATATAGAAAAGCTATCTGCCGAGATTATGTAAATGAATTATAGAGCAAGAACTGGGAGTTATGGTAAGAGGAGATATGGTGATTACAGCTAGTAAGGATGTTGTGAAGAGCCGTAATCCCCCACGTCTTGAAGCAACACGATGCAGAAGACTTCAGCGATTGATTCAATAACATTGTGTATCTATATTTGTTAGATGAGGTATTATGTACACTATTTACATTATTCGGACTATTGTCCCCAACTTTGTCACCATATTTATTACAACGTTTCGGCCTTTCAGTATCTGTCTATATTTCTGAGATAAGGTATTATGTACATTATTTACATTATTCGGACTATTGTCCTCATCTTTGTCGCCATATTTATTACAACGTTTCGGCCTTTCAGTATCTGTCAATATTTCTGAGATGGGGTATTATGTACACTATTTACATTATTCGGACTATTGTCCTCATCTTTGTTGCCATATTTATTACAACGTTTCGGCCTTTCAGTATCTGTCTCTATTTCTGAGATGAGGTATTATGTACACTATTTACATTATTCGGACTATTGTCCTCATCTTTGTCGCCATATTTATCACAACGTTTCGGGCACATAGCATAGTAGATAAAGGCGTTGATTAGATCCAGTGACAGGACCCAAAGAGTGTGAGTTCAATAACCAGTTAAGGCAGTGGATAACTTGGAGAGGAGAATTAACAGGAGATAACTGATAACTGACATCAATTAGACATGGCACGTGGAACTAGAACAGTTTACCCCAGCGAGCGAAATAAAAAGTTCAGTTCGACATCCCAACGACCTGAGGAAGGACGTACAACGGCCGAAACGTTGGAATAAATATGGCGACAAAGTTGACAAAGATCACAACGTTTCGGCCGTTGTACGCTACGGCCTTCTTCAGGTGGTTGGAATGTCGAATTGAACCCTTTATTTCGTTCGCGTGGGTAGACTGTTCTAGTTCCACGTGACATGTCTAATGGATGCCAGTCATCAGTTATCTCCTGTTAATTTCCTTCTTCAAGTTCGCCACCCGTTCAATACCTGGTTAAGGCAGTAGAGGACTTGGAGAGGGGAATTAACAGGAGATAACTGATAACTGACATACATTAAAACATGGCATGTGGAACTAGAACATTCCAACCACCTGAAGAAGGTCGGAGCGTACAACGTTGTGATAACTATGGCAACAAAGATGAGGACAATAGTCCGAATAATGCAAATAATAAAATTGTGGTTTCTATTTGATTAGTTGTCAACTACAACTCACTGCCTGACATCATGTTTGTTTTCAATAATGTTCACTACGTACAAAGCACAAGAGCCACTCGAGAGTGAGCATCACAGTTTATGGGTATATGTGGCGAAGATAACGGTTAATCTGAACTGGTTAAGATTATAGGGATCAGGGAAGCATCGTCTTGGTTTAAAGATTTTTTAAATATTGTGGGTTATCGATCTTATGAAGTTGATTCTCGGATAATCTTCAGGAAAGCAAATCAGAATATAGAATTGAACATCATGTCGTATCACCCGCCTGAAGACTGTGAAACCGCCATGAAACAGAATATCCACGTGAAACTTTAAGTCCAAGGAAAGCAGCAATATCTGATATATATATAAAAATATATATATACTAGCAGCATGGCCGTGATTGCCCGTGATTGATTCAAAAATCGTACGACTCATACAGCAATCGCTATCACTCGACTTAAATTATTTTTGCCCTTCCTTGCCTTTAAAGAAGTGCCCTTTGCCGTGCTGATGTTGCTACATGCCTTACTTCTTGCCTATCTCACACTGCGAATTTTTTATAAGCTCTATACTAAACATTAAATCTGTTACGAAAAAAGAACTAAACAAAATGAAAACAAAACGATCAGCTTTAAAAAAGGACTCGTAACTGGAAAAACCGAATGAAAAAAGAATGTTAACAACAAATACTTTTTCACATTCAACCCAGTTCTGCAGAATCAGAATCAACGTTGAGTTTAAGCAAGCGAATGAGCCAATTGGAGTAAAGTGCCATGCAGATTTAATTTTTTTCCCACTTGTGACGAATGCAGCTATCGATTTTTTTTTGCATGCTAGCATGGTAGTTAACATTCGTGTCAGTCAGCTGTTGGCTCTCACGCTGGCCACTAGAATCTTCCTGCCTATCCGTGGCAGCCAGCTATAGGCTCTCACTCTGGCCAGTAGAAAATGGCCGCAAACTACATGAAAACTGCCGTAGAACCATGAAAAAATCGATTATTTCCACTATCGATGGGAGTTTGGAAATGCAAAGACGGTCTTGGCGTTCCCGCTAACTTGGAGCATGTGCATGTAAATTTTGGCGCAAATCCGTCGAAAATTGCGGCCGTGCATTCGTCACACACACACACACACACACACACACACACACACACACACACACACACACACACACACACACACACACACACATCCTGCCTTTTATGGATAGAGATGTATATATAGTCATCCACAGACAGACTGTTTCTCTGTATCACAGCTCATCAGTGTGTCTCGTATTCGGAGATTTTCTCCGTATGGCATTGGTGCAAAGAAAGGCGAATTTTTACGCGCTTATTCTGTGAATAAACACGACAATCACCGAGAGAGCTCAATTCGTAGAGCAGGAAGATATAAATGGGTAAGTCAAGTTAGGTTAAGGGTGACTTTTGAAACGGATGATGACATCCGTTCAACGCATTCGTCTGGTCATTTTCAACGACAAAATGTTTTTCGGCAATTTTGTTTCGCCGTTAAATTTGTACTTATATGCATAAAGATTTTTTTCTAAAAGGGTTGTTTGTATATGAATACGTCGTATTGAACTACAATTTTTAAAATATTATTCTTCATTTTAAATACTACTAATATTATCATTCGTTTGAAAAGGCACCCATACCCGACCTTTACTTAACCTTTTTTCGAAAATTGATACAATAGTTGTCAGTGAAAGCGAATACCCTACCACCCCTTGTTAAAATGATTGAATTTCTCCATATCCGTAGAAACTAATATCATTCATGTATGTGCTTATAAAACTCAGTAAATTTCAAAATAAGTTATTCCAAAATTCGCTTGAAAATGAAATAGAACTTTAATTTCATTCTATAATGAATTTGAAGTTTTTAGCTTCTGTTTTTGAAACATGGTAATTCATGTGTAGCGATGGAACCATATTTTTAAATAAGTAAATTTATAATATTTATGCTCTGTAGATTTGCACTAAGCTCTGTTTTGTAAGAAAGTAAAAAATTTAATAAGAACACCGGATTATATATCTTACTGTTCTTTCTCTTTTTTACAACATATATATGTTTATGTTTAACATTCTTTGTATAGATACAAGTATTTAAGTAAATGCTCTGTTTATAATAAACAGTATTAAGTAACATTTACCGGCCTGAATGTCCGACAAATTTTCATAGAAAATATTCGTCCTTCGACAGGATTCGAACCTGTATCCTATACGAAACAGTCATATAGCCTGACGGGCCTAACCTCTCGGACACAAAGAATCGTTCGGTTGGCAAGGTCGAATTTACTGCTTATAAACTTCAATTTTCCATGAATCTCTTATATATACACATATAATATAAACGTAAAGAGCCAGACAAACATACCAGTTTTACCCTGACGATCCGTTTAGTTGAAACCCAGGGAGGTTTACCTGGCTCTTTAGGTTTATATTAGATTTGCTCTTCTTCGTGTATTGAGCACTTTACTTAGTTACTTTTACGCGTTTTGGAGGTTTTCTTCTTCTTTGAACTCTGAGCTTGATTTTTGGACGATTGTTTTCGTCTCAATTTCATGTTCTTAGTTCTTTCTTTTTTTATTCCTCATTTTTCCTTGGGTACTGGTTTGTTCTACTACAAGTCAAAATATTCAAGGTTTTTCCAAGCGAGTACCACTATTTATATCTTTTTTTTTTTAAGCATTCAACCCCAAGCAAGGTGGGAAGCCACTAGCACGCAAGGGGTTAGAGAGTTGGAGTGAGAGTGAAGAGGAGTGATAGAGGAAAGGATGAAGGGAAGAATAGGGAATAGATCAGGGCATCTGGAGACTTCGATTGACATTACATTTGAATAGTTGGAGATTATAGCTCTCAGGAAAACAAGAAGTGGGGAGGGAGTTCCACAGGCGAGAAGTGCAAGACATGAAGCTAGTGAAGTAGAAGAGACAGCTACATTTAACAGTTTCGACAGTGAAAGGGTGAGAGTGAGACGCCAGCCTAGTTGAACGCTTAAATTCATGAAGTTTGGGAACCAGCGAAAGCAGCTCATTGGAGCAGTTACCGTGAAAGTATCTGTTTATATATATATATATATATATATAATGACATTTAAGCGATGGATAGAATTTGAGTGATAGGATAATGAAAAAAAAATGGAGAGCGATCAACATTCAAGCCATGTAAACTTTGTCTATTTTTTTATGTAGTTTCCATGTTCAGATACGATGAACTGAGATCAAATATGGATCGGATATGCATATAATTCTGACGGATTCTAATTCGTATTTGATCGCAATTCATATAGACGCTAAAAGCAGTTGAAATTGCAACAGGTGACTTTAAGAATATTTATTTTGACTGATTTTACCGGTTTCACGTTTCTATGATTTTCAAGCGTTGAATTGAGATGGAGAGAAGTGTGCCTATGCTATGTTCCGTTTCACACACACACACACACACACACACACACACACACACACACATATATATATATACATACAGTGAATCATTCATACAAAAAGTAAATTAGTAAAGTTAATGATATAAAATGGCGAAATCCCTTCGCTAACTAAATTTTAAAGATGCATTAACCCACTAATCACTCGATGAATGTTAAGACCCTTGTTTTTTTTTTTTAAATTATAAACTGTATTAGATTTTCTTTAAATACGCAAGTACTTTCAACAGTACCTTCGGTCATCATCAGGCATGGAAACTATTTTGTTTTTGGTAAAATTCAGGTAGCATCCGAGACGAAAAAATAGAATGTAAATCGAAATATGATTTTTTTTAAAATGTGTTATTCATAATGGATACAATTTTTTGGAGCGTGCAGTCGCAACGCTAAGGTTGAATTTTTTGAAAATTTGAGTGCGTTTTTTTACTAATATAGCAATTTAAGAATATTTTTGTTGCAGGAGTTCATCACATGAGCCATCTTCAGAGACAAAAGCTTAAATCAAGGAACAGCATAATAAAAAAATGTTGGACAAGTTTTGTCTTTATTTTCATGCGAAATTAAACCAAATATACGACGTTTAGAATGGTAAATGATCAGATATAATAGACATTCACTGTCTGTTATATTTAAGAATATATGTTTGAATAATTGTCTGTTGTCCCTAATACATATATATATATATATATATATATATATATATATATATATATATATATATATATATATATATATTTATGAATTATTCATACAAAAACAAATACAAAGGTTAATGATTTAATTGGCGAGAAATCCATCATCGCGAACAATTCAAATAATACAAAAACCCCGAACCAATTAAATCATTAACCTTTGTATTTGTTTTTGTATGAATAATTCATGAATTTGTAAATTAATTGCACCTTTATTGAAAATATATATATATATATATATATATATATATATATATATATATAATGAATGTGAAAAGTGTGTGTATATATACATATATATATATATATATATATAATATATTATACATATTATTATTTATATATTATATGCACGGTACTGACGATCGCAAAAGCGTGAAACCTAAGGTCACAAACTCACACCAATCCAACCATATATATATATATATATATATATATATATATATATATGTAAATATATACGATTGCTTGAAACAGACTATCGCCACTAGGTGTTGACTTCAATGTCCACTTTTATATTTATATACGTTCTATCTCTGATATTGAGTACGTTAAGCCATAAATATATCTTAAAACTGTATGTTATCATATATATATATATATATATATATATATATATATATATATATATATAAAACACACACATAAGATTTTCAGCAATTAATATATATATATATATAGTTTTAATGTGTGCTATATTTATGGGATAAAGTGCTCAATACCAGAGATAGAGCATCTGTAAATATAAATATTAAAGTAAACATTGACGTCAACACTCAGAGGCGACAGGCTGTTTTCATGCTGGACGCAATCGGTGGCCTGACCATTGCGTCCAGCATGAAACAGCCAATGTTCACTTTTTTATATATATATATATATATATATATATATATATATATGGTCGCATTTAGCATTTGGGGCTTCCTTCATTAGGTATGTTGACGCCCCGTTGTCTGTGTAAAGAAAAACATTTAACTAGCGTAAAAGCCACCCTATCTCCGTTAGGCTGGCTTTTACGCTAGTTAAAACTATGTTTTGCTGCCTGTCACATCTACTCCTCCTTTCCTATTGTGATGAAGGTCCAATCAAGAGCCATCCTGCTGAGGGCTCTTCATTGGGCCTTCATCACAATAGGCAAGGAGGAGTAGATGTGACAGGCAACAATAAACTACAGAAGAACTCAAAATTGATCGCTGCTTTTAAGTATTACATTAATATTTAAGCTTACCTTTTAAAAGTTCAACGATAATTCTTCTGCCGCCATTTAATTCAAAGAAAATTTTATGTACGTAGGTCCTTAATCTCCGTAAAAAAACAATTGGTGACTTTCGCTGGATTTTGTAATTAATTTCGTTTATTTTCAAATTTATTTCCAAGTTATACAAATTGTTGTCGTACAAAAAAGTTCGTCACAAAAAATCGCAGTAATGAAAATTTAGGAATCCAAAATTTCAGGATTGCAGATCCATATGCAGATCCGGAATGTTAATTTACTCACGGAGTCGGCTAGATTCCAAAATTCTATGATATGTTGGGCTGCGGCCTCTAGGAGTAAATTTGAAAATGTGTGACACACTGACACACTGTCATTCGCATTTACTATATAGAAGGCGATCAACTATTGAGAGTTATGTCCCTTTAATTGAAAAAGTGTGACACACTGACATTGACATTTATTATATAGATGATGCCTTTTTTGTGTAAAACATGAAACTCTTCAACTAAAATTTGTAATTTGGAACTCATCCAATTTATTCCATTAAGAACTGTATGATATTTTTTTTTATCCAAACTTTACATCCTACCAAAATTTATCTAAAATGAAGGCCCTATATTGCACTGAAATTTCAGGATTCAAATTCACTAGAAAAGCATCCTAACAAATTATCAACTCGAAATAGCCAAGCTAGTAATTATAAATCATTTAATTTAAAAGACACTCTGCAAATGAGAGGTGCCAAAAAAGTTTAAATTCTTTCAAATGAGTTCCAAGGAGCCACATTAAATCTGAAAATAAACAAATCACTGTTTTATATCTTTGTTTTTTTAGTTTTATAAGGATCCCAAGACTACAGGGGCCCCAAGGACCTTTTGTCACTACACACACACACACACACACACACATATATATATATATATATATATATATATATATATATATATACAGTGTAACCCTGATATAAGAGAGTTGTCGGGACCGGAGAAGAAGTCTCTTATATCCGGGTTTCTCTTATATCCGGGTTTGGTCTATTTTATATACATTAACACAGGCTCTAATTTGGGACCAGAGAAAGTCTCTCTTATATCCGGGTTTCTCTTATATCCGGGTCTCTTATATCCGTGTTACATTGTATATATATACTCGATTCTCCCGTCGAATTCGACATATGAGGGTCAAGCAGATCAGTTACTAGGAAACCGACAGCCCGACAACAACACATGAGATTTGATTATAATGGTGAAGGTTTCGTGCAGGACCAGCCACACACACACACACAAACATATATATATATGTGTATATATATATATATATACGAATATAATGAGAACGAAAATAATATTTAAATTCTAACGTTCACAGCATTAATTCTAAAGAGGGCCCAATACCGATAGTAGAGCAATAATTATTTATGATAATTTTTTCATATAGACAAAAACAATTTACTCACTACAAAGATGCAACTTCGTTTCAGTGCATTTAAAATTACACTTCGACTGGTGAGAAACCAAAATGTTTATGAACAATTTTATTTGTAAGCATTTTATTTGTAGTGAGTAAATTGTTTTTGTCTATATGAAAAATTATAATATATATATATATATATATATATATATATATATATATATATATATGGGGGGTGTTGTGTACGTTATTTTATAGATACAATTCATTTAATTAAAAGCTCTGTTTTAATTAAATAATACTAATTACATCTGCATCTATTTTTTTGTGTGTGACGCGTTTCGTTCTTCAGGGCTTAATCGAACTAAAGTTGTAAAGAATGATACGTGTCATGCGAAGGTGTTTTTTTTCTCACTCATATCGTTTTCCCATATTATCTATTTATGAAACTGTTCGGCTTTCCCTCGTTTTTTTTTTCTTTTTTTTTGGAACCAGTTTCAAGACAGTGAAATATAGACGTAATTTATAACGGTCAAACTGAATTTTTACGTGATTTAAAAAAAAAAACTTCAATATACTTCTTTGGAGAAGAAAGAAAAAGGTATATATGATAGAAAAATATGCCTTCAAAGTATGCTATATTTGCAAAGTGCTCAATATCAGAGATAGAACATATGTAAATATAAAAGTGGAGATCAACACCGAGTGGCGATAGTCCGTTTCATACTTCAACGCAATCTTCCGGCCACGTGTGTTGTGTTTTGGCTCGACTATTAATATATGCTGGTCCGTGGTGCATTATGTGTAGGTCTATTTTATTATCCTGATGGTTATTTCAAAATGCAGACACGAAAACAAATGTTAACTACGTTACCTAAAATTCGAAAACTAAAAAGAATATCTTATAAAATACCACCATAAAAAATGCAAATATTTCCACTATATATTCAGATAATGTAACGTATTTTAGACAAAGTCAACAGTTTAAGCTAAACAAAATAAGCAAGTCCAGAAAAATAATATAAAATGAACAAAAATCTGTAAATAATAAACAAATGAACAAACTACGAATACACATATAAACACGAAAATGTAATAATAATAATCACCAACAAATAATTAAGAAATTATAGCGGCTTGAATTGAGGAATCAGAGAGCCGAGTTCGAATTCCAGTCGAATACAGTTACATTCACTTACGTGCTAATACCCTTGGGAAAGGTGTGAATCCTCTTCTCCTTCCAGCTATGGGTAAATAGCAGGATAGACTGGGTTCTATAGCCTTGGATGGCAACTGGTCTAGGAGAAGGAAAAACTCTGAATTCAAAACCTGTGGAGGGTCGTTTGGGGACCTTGTGGCACGTAGTGCACCAGGTCTCTGTATTCGGCCCTTCAAAAAGTGTGGATGGTCCTGCACAAAACCTTCACTATAATCAAATCTCATGTGGTATACATGCGGGTTGGGGACCGCTTGTGAATTCCAAATTCCCATGAAACTCCAATATTGGAGCCAGCTGAACCCACCTCGGGTGAATGCTGTTACAGGTAGGTACAGGAACTATAAAATGGCTGCAAATAACCACATTGAGATCCACAATTATTTCTACTCAGTAGCATGATCTTCATATAATCAATAAGCAGTTATCTTATACTACAGGTATAGGATAAATTCATGAAAATTTGCTATAAATTTCAACCTTGTATTATCTAAAGGTCTCCTTATACATAGAAATATATAGTATGTATATATGTATGTGTATATATATATACACAGACACAAACGCAACTATTTCCATCTGTATATATATATATATATATATATATATATATATATATATATATATAGAGAGAGAGAGAGAGAGAGAGAGAGACACACACACACACCCAATATTTCTATCTGTATATATAATATATATATTGACATGTTCCGAAAAGGGATATATTTGAACGAAGTAGCTAAGTAGTTTTGGCTACTATAACCAAGTAGAATACGGTAGCAGTAATCGACTGGTACGCGTCCTAGTCGCAGGTAAGAAGTGTAGATCAATGGCGTAGTCCAATGGGCGTCGTTATACACTTGGCTCTCAGACTAAGGCTCTTCTCACTCTCCTACACGTCCGTCGGTATTTATGACGGACACCAGCCAATCATATTCCAGTGAGGGGGAACACAGGTGTACGCATTCCATTATTCCATTATATCAATATATATATATATATATATATATATATATATATATATATATATATATATATATATATATAACTATTTCTATCTGTATATATGTGTTTGTGTATATATATGTATATATATATACACACATAAACAACTATTTCTATCTGTGTGTATATATATATATACACACACAACTATTTTTATCTGTATATATATATATATACACGCACAGCTATTTCTATCTATCTGTGTGTATATATAATTAGTTTATGCAAAACTAGGTAATCCGTATGGGTAGACCCAAGGAGGATGATATCCAGAGAGCTCAATGTAAATTCAGAGCAAATAAATTTGAATAAAAACAGACCACTTTAAGGTTCCATGTAATAAATTATTTCACCACAGCCCTTTTAAAGGGCTCTGGATCATCAGACTTTACTTCCAAAGGTTGAAATGAAAAAAAAAAAAATTATATATATACATACACACATCTATTTTTATCTCTGTGTGTATATATATACACACAACTATTTCTATCTGTATATATATATATATATATATATATATATATATATATATATATATATACAACTATTTCTATCTGTATATATATATATATACGCACACAACTATTTCTATCTATCTGTATACATATATATATAACCACATATAACTTTTTCTAGCTATCTGTATATATATATATATATATATTTTATATATATAATTATTATTTATAAAAATTATAACATAAGTATTTTATAAAATCACTACAAAAATAGCCATTTTGTTTCCTTACACTGGTGTCTTATCAAGTGATGATGTTGAATATAAAATTTATAAAAATTATTTTATATTCAACATCATCACTTGATAAGACGCCGAGGGTGTTAAAACAAATGGCTATTTTTGTAGTGATTTTATAACATACTTATGTTATAATTTTTTTATAAATAATAATTATATTTGCTCTACTTTGTATTGAGCATTCTTTCAAGAATAATAATTGTTGGTTATTGGAATTCATTCCGTATATACCAATTATATACTTGCGTATATATATATATATATATATATATATATATATATATGGTACAATGTCATAGAACTGCATCACGAATTTACGACCCGAATCTGCTATTCCACGACTTATCATCGCATAATAATCTTCTATGTCGACCTAACAGAATATCATCTTTGACGGTGAATATCTTTGTTTGAATGTCCATATAACCACTCTGAAGATGGATCATGTGAGCCAAAAGCTTAGATCAATGGACAGCATAATAAAAAAAATCCAATGTTGGACAGATTTTGTCTTTATTTTCTCCCAAAATTAAAGCAACAATATGAAGTTTAGAACGGCTCCTGATCAGGCATAATAGACTTTTTTTGTCTGTTATATTTAACTATATTTATTTGAATCTATCTCTGTCTGTCTTTCTATGTCTATCTCTATCAAAGGTATGTTATATTTATGGGTAAAGTGCTCAATATCAGAAAAAGACGATATCTAAATATAAAGTTGGACACAAAGTGGCGACATTCTTTTGGCGACATTCTTCTGGCCATGTGTGTTATGTTTTGGATTTATATAAATATATATATATATGTATTTAAGGTCTATTGTATTATCCTAATGGCTACTTTACTTTTTTGGCTTGAACTCCCCACCAAAAAAAAAAAAAAAAAAAGAATTCATAATAACCAAATTCAGTCAATAGTTAAGAAATTATGAATGCACACATAAATACAAGTAAATATAATAATAATAATAATAATAACCACTAACAATTAATTGAGTAATCTCTATCTATAAAAGGCAGGATGTGTGTGTATGTGTGTGTAACGAATGCACGGCCGCAATTTTCGACGGTTTTGCACCAAAATTTACATGCACATGCTCCACGTTAGTAGAAAGGCCAAGACCGACTTTGCATTTCCCAACTCCCATCGATAGTGGAAATAATCGATTTTTTCACGCTTCTACGGCAGTTTTCATGTAGTTTGCGGCCATTTTCTACTGGCCAGAGTGAGAGCCTATAGCTGGCTGCTACGAATAGGCAGGAAGATTCTAGTGGCCAGCGTGAGAGCCAACAGCTGACTGACACGAATGTTAACTACCATGCTAGCATGCAAAAAAAATAATCGATAACTGCATTCGTCACAAGAATGTAAAAATTTAAATCTGCACGACACTTTACTCCAATTAGCTCATTCGCTTGCTTAAACTCAACGTTAATTCTGATTCCGCAGAACTGGGTTGGGTGTGAAAAAGTAATTGTTGTTAACAATCTTTTTTTCATTCGGTTTTTCCAGTTACGAGTTCTTTTTTTAAAGATGATCGTTTTGTGTTCATTTTGTTTAGTTCTTTTTTCGTAACAGATTTAATGTTTAGTATAGAGCTTAGAAAAAAATCGCAGTGTAAGATAGGCAAGAAGTAAGGCATGTAGCAACATCAGCACGGCAAAGGGCACTTCTTTAAAGTCAAGGAAGGGCAAAAATAGTCAAGTGATAGCGATTGCTGTATGAGTCGTACGATTTTTTAATCAATCACAGGCAACGCCGGGCCATGCTGCTAGTTACTAATAATTAATGAGTAAAAATTTAAGAAACAGCACTATAAGATGGTTACAAATAACTACATTTAGATCCAGGATTATTTCAACTCATCACCCTGTAGAATCCTTTGAAGCATAGCCGTTAAAATAACCGTCAGGATATTACTATAGGCCTTAGTACTCAGAATGCGCAACTGACCAGCATATATAAATAGTCGAACTAAAACGCATCACACATCGCCGTCTGGTGTTGATCTCAGCATCCACTTTTATATTTATATGCAGCAACTCAATGCAGAATCGATTGTATAAGTTGTCGGATGAACCCGGAGTTACGTTGATCCATACCGTCTCATTAGTTATGGATTGGAAATCAATTCACGTATATGTATTCTCAGGGTGGCTCTAATGTCCTTCCGTGGACATAAAATCGATAACACGGGCACCATGAAAGATCGACGTTATGAATATGAAGTTGGTGATGTTTATTCTTTTTTTGGATAGGTTTTGTTTTATGGCATATCAACCTCAATACGTTATTTAATGCCGACAAGATTTTTATTGCTGGTAATATTTTTTCAAAAATTATTTCTGGTAATATTTTTTCCCAAAAAGTATTACTGGTAATAATGTATTGGTGGTAATAATTTTTTCTTCAAAACTTTATTGCTGCTAATATTTTTTTACAAAGAGGTATTGCTGGTATTAAAATCTATTTTTTTTTTACCACAGTTTGGGCATTAACTATTTGCTTCTAGCATAGATCCTAACAGGTGCTACCACATCGGGTTGGGTAGACCTGGGAACATCAGCAAATAAGAAGTGGTTTACCGCCCCTCAAAACCTCCTGATCAGAGACCTTGCTGTTGATGTAGTTTATCGTCTTACCCAGGACGCAGGTGTAGTTTATCGTCTTACACAGGACGCGGATGTAGTTTATCGTCTTACCCAGGACGCGGATGTAGTTTATCGTCTTACCCAGGACGCGGATGTAGTTTATCGCCATAACCAAGCCGATTTCTGGATAGGAATATGCCGTGACTATTGTTTTTATCATAAAGTCGATGATAAATCTGGTTTCGCTGTACCTGGCTTCATTTTAAGTCGAACTTCTCAGGAGCTTTTAAACAACTGTAAATTTGAATTTGCATTACAACAGTAACGTTTTCGTTTTCCGCTTTATCAACTTTTGTAGCTTATGAAAAACCGGAACATATTTGGAATTGCAAGAATAATTCTTTCTCTTCAAGTAGATTAACAGATTTTTAGAATAACAATGAATTTTCCAGATGCTAGTCCCACTTTTTAACGCATAGGTGGGGGGAATTGTATGAATTCATACCTTTCACAGGATTATCTCTGCATATGTAAAGGTACCGGACCTGACTGGAACTCGGCTCAACGATTTCTCGTTTCAAGCTGTAATCTATTACACCAGCCGCACATCCGGCCATAATAGCCGCAAGCATAAGAAAGAGTAAGCTAAGCACATACGCACACATATACGCATACATTCGATATATATATATATATATATATATATATATATATATTATAAATTAATTGATTTAAAATATGGTTTTTTCCGTTACACAGTTCTAACCATGTTTCAAAAATGGAAGCTAAAAGCCCTGAATTTAATTTTGTAATTCAATTAAAGACAAAATTAAATTCGGGGCTTTTATCTTCCATTTTTGAAATATGGTTAGAACTGTGTAGCGGAAAAAAAATATTTTAAATCAATTAATTTATAATATTAATGCTCTGTAAATTTACATTGAGCACTATTTTGTAAAAAATAAAAATATCTATAAGAACACTGGATTATATATCTTATTGTTCTTTCTTTTTATTTATACACACACACACACACACACACACACACACACACACACATATATATATATATATATATATATATATATATATATATATATATATATCCTGGTTTAATTTGTTGAGAAATTAAAACGCTTAAATTACTATCAAACGTTAACGGAAAAATATTAAAAAAAATATTTAAATAAGTTTTTTGTGGTACAGAATTTAATAATAGCTAGGAAAAGGCATTTTTTTTTTTTTTAAAAAAAAAAAAAAAAAAGTTAAAATTTTTCTATTCCCAGAAAAATAAACTTGATAAGTCCTGGGACGAAACCGTTTTTTTTTTGCTAGCTTTTGTTTTTAAAATTTTTTTTTTATATATATATAAAAAATGCCTTATAAATTTTGTCTTCTAACTATTATAAAAAAATATATAAATTTGAGTTTTTCCAAATTAGCCGCTATATACCCACATGCATTAATTCTCTTAATTTCCTTTTCTAAATCTCTCTTCCCCCTTTCTTTTCCTTAAACCCCTAATTCCACCTCTTATTTCTTACATCTTTACTTCTTTTTTTTTCTCTCCATATCGTTTCCTGTGAGATGACCTATTAAATAGATCAATGTCTGGTCCTTACCCCCCTTTCTCCCTATTAAATATAAATTTAAAATCATTCCTACCTCTCCCTCCCCCTCTCTAATTTCGACCATGTCTGTCACTATACATTCTATATCAGCTTACATCAACTTAATACCACCCCTCAAAAGTTTATATAAGAAAAATATATGTAAATTTAAATTAATTTTTCCACCCTTGGAAGTGTGGTCTGATGAGCCAGGTGAAAAGAAATTCCCTGGGGAAATAAATTATAACCAATGGATCCTTAAAGTTGTCTGTTTTCATTAAATTAATCGGTCTGATTTAACATTGAGCTCTTTGGATTTCATCCTCCTTGGGATTATCCATACGGATTACCAAAATTTTCATTACTTAACATATATATATATATATATATATAGTAACACACTATAATAAAACAAGTGTTAACATAGGGATCATAATTTAATATTTAACGATTAAAATCAAATAAAATAAATAAGAGACCTTTCGACTGACACTTCGTCCCCTTCTATCCGTAAAGACATTTTGCATGCCCTTCACCAAAACATATATTTATCGCTTTAAATGTCAATGCGATGCTGACTATATAGGTAAAATCATTCCACGGCCAGAGGTGAGGATTGTTCAAAATGAGCTTCGTCCTATTAGTAGGGATATATCAATAACATTATCCGGCATTCACAGACACGCGAGTCTGCCATTGATGGACACATGTTAAGTACAAATGTTTGTAGGAACAATTATTCAGAAGAATGAATACTAGCTGAATATCTTAGAAGCTGTTGTGATTAACACACAACATCCAACTCTGTGTAGACAGAGGGAGCTCAAACACAAATTAGACCTGTTTGGGGACTCATTGACTCGATCTGAATGACAATAATAATTTTTCTCCCCGTTGACTATTCAATTTGAAAAAAAAAATGTATGTGCATAAACAATTTAGAATCTGCGGTAATAGCATTTTTGACGGATTATCAAACATTTGTAGCTTATTAAAAGCTGAAACATATTGTTACAGAATGCGAAGGTTGTCTGTGTTTTGGATATGAGTTCAAAACGGCACGAATTCGATATAGGGCCGCAAGAATTCTGAAGCGTCGATATGCCTCCCGCACCTAGGTTAGTGAGACCGGCTAAGACCAAGGACGCAACATGCAGCATACGTTACCGTTACGTCATTCCTCCCGCTGCCTCCCAGAATCCATGCTGCCACCACTCTCTCCTAATAAAATGAATAAGAAAAAGAAATTGTCCTTTTCGTTGATTCCATTTTATGTAGTAGCGTGAGGAGCCAGAACGCAATAATATTTTGGATTGTAAGAAAAAATTTTTCTTTGCGAGCAGAGAGCAGCAAAATTGAAATACTGTTTCTCTTATATATACTCGACACTGCCATCGAATTGGACGTATGAGGGTCAGGCAGATCAGTTCCTAGGAAACCGACAGCAGCACATGAGAATTGATTATAGTAGTGAAGGTTTCATGCAGGACGTTTTGAAGGGCAGAATATAGAGACCTGTTGCACTAAGTGCCACAACCTCCCCAAACGACACCCCCGCAAGTTTTGAATTCAGAGTTGTCCCTCTCCTAAACCATTAATTATTTTCTTGCTTGGTTGACGTGATTGTAATTACTAGTTTATCTGTCCAAGACAAAAAGACAAAGTAATTGTAAAAAAATTTTTCAGCTTAAGC
>CAHIKZ030000297.1:197500-205000 GCA_903632075.3 Acanthosepion pharaonis
TTATAAAATCACTACAAAAATAGCCATTTCGTTTCAACACCTCCGGTGTCTTATCAAGTGATGATGTTGAATGTAAAATAAATAAATCACTTCACTTTTAACTTCTGCAAAACTAGCATTAATCTTTTCTACGGTTGCTCATCATAACCCCGGATCTTAAAATCACGAATTTTGAAATGGCGAATTTATAAAATCCCGAAAGAACATAATCCCGAAATTTAAAATCCCGAAAGGATCAGAATCCCGAAATTTAAAATCCTGAAAGATCAGAATTGCCGAATTTATAAAACCCCGGATGATTTCATTCTTATTTTTTGCAAAACTAGCATTAATCTTATCTGCCGGTGCTGATCATAACCCCAGATCTTAAAATCACGAAATACCACATAATTGTAAGACGTTAGTGGCAATTGTTTCTTCGCCTATCTTACCATTATGTGGGAGGTATTTCTGCCACAGTTTGTATTTCATTCTGTCATTATCTTAATATCTATTTCTATTTTCCATTCTTTTATCATTCTACTGTTACAAGTCCTTTTCTACAGTTGTTGTTTTGTCCTCTGTTGTGTGTATGTTCATAGAACTATTTACTTTGCCCAGCCATCTTCATAGTCATTCACTTCTGTGTTGTGCATACTTCCGAGACAGAATTACCCTATCGAATTTCCTTCAATTGTTACCTTCATCTATTTCAATTGGTTAAGCAACGTAGAGCCTGGTCAGTACCAAGATGGGTGATAACTGGAAATAACAGCTTGAGAAAGATATGCGGCCACCTCTGCTCCCTCAGCTATGGATTAAATAGTAAGACTTTTATTAGTAAATCTTTATTATCTCTAAAAATATCGGGACTGGTGCTATAAAAAGAAAAAAAAACTACAACACATATCAATTCTGCAGTTAATCTCCTTCGAAGTAGTCCGCTTCTGAAGCTAGACACTTTATCCAGCGTCATTTCCATTGAGAGAAGCATTCGTAAAAATCTTTTTGTCTTTTTTTGGGACAACGAGCAGCTGATTCGCCATATTCTCTTGGATTTCCTTGACATTTTCAAATCTTGTTTCTTTCATGAAAGATTTTTGGAAAGGGAAAACAGTCGCAAGGAGCCAGATCTGTGAAATATGGTCGTTGTAGGACCTGGTGAATGTTGTGCTTAGCAAATCCTGCTGCTCAAAGCCATGGCCACTGATGTAACCTCTGTGATGCGATTGTCGTATAGCCCCCTCATCTGTATCTTTTGGGGCAACGCGTCGATTCACTCCTATTGACCTGGCCTTCTCTCTCTCAAAGCCGGTGATCGCTAGTTGGTTTTATTCGGAGTTAAAAGAAAACTTCAACAAAGGAATTTTAAACTTATCTAGTTTTATTCACCAAGTCGGCATGTACATTTTCTAACTAGCCAGTGAGGTCGTTCTCTCACCCCAGTGGAATGCCGCTTTCCAGACACGAAGAAACACGTATACATTCTTCAACGTGTAAGATTCGACTCATTAAAATCACTTCCTATATCTATCATTCCCACGCTAGTCTTAGCCAATCAGAATCGACACAAAGGTTAAAATGCGGAAGTCAGAGCAGAAATACAATTCTCTAAAAAAATGATCGTCTGCTAAGCTATTATTTAACAGTGATGAGACGACAATACTCTACACATTTTCCTTCCAAGCACTGCTATAAAAACGGAAGTGATGGGACCTCTGTGTTGTGATGACATGACCGCACTCTACACACTTTCCTTTAAAGCACTGCTATAAAAAAACGGAAGTGATGGTACCTCTGTGTTGTGATGAGACGACCACACTTTACACACTTTCTTTCCAAGCAGTGCTATAAAAAACGGAAGTGGTGGAATCTCTGTGTTGTGATGACACAACCACACTCTACACACTTTCCTTCCAAGCAATACTATAAAAAACGGAAGTGATGGAATCTCTGTGTGGTGATGACACGACCACACTCTACACACGGTCCAAGGCCAATATGTGCCAGGCGGCTTCACTCTGCGCAATCTAGGTCCGTTATCATAGCAACAGTAACAATTTCGAAATTGTTACAAGTCGTCTTCAACATTTTGTCTATATTCTATGTATATTTAGTTAGTTCTACCAATCTTCTCCAATTGTTGCCTTCCTATCTAGCCCTTGTGTTGTTGATTTCTTTTCATTAGTTGCAATTTCTATGTTCCAGTGGATATAAATCTTTCCGTTTTCTTCCATTATCTTCTTTGTCATAACTATATTGGGTAACATTTTCGCATCATTTGACGTAAAGTTACTGGAATGTGCAATTATTTCAGCACACCAGTGCGCATATTTTTACAGGAAGTTCACGTTTGCTTCTTTCTTTATTGTTTTGTATTTATCATCCATTTTAATATTGGATCATTTTTACAACCAATTTACGACATTCACTGTTTTCATGTGTATATTTGTGGGCGATTTTTATAGGTGTGATTTTTAAAGGGAGCTATTTTGTATCGGGGTAATTTTTATAAGGGCGAGTTTTATAGGGTGCTATATTTATAGGGAATTTTTCCAGTTTGACATTTTGTTGCTTTATTCCCGACGGGTTTTCCATCTTTTTTACCAATTTATGAAATGTTACAAGCATTTATGTCTATATTCCTGTGTCTGTCTATATTCTTGTGTCTGTCTATATTCTTGTGATGAGGTATTATGTACACTATTTACATTATTTGGACCTTTGTTGCCATATTTATTACAACGTTTCAGGTATTTGGAATGTCGAACTGAATCCTTTATTTCGCTCACTGGAGTAGACTGTTCTAGTTCCATGTCAGTTATCAGTTATTTCCTGTTCTCCACCGCCTTAACCAGGTATTGAACTCACACTCTTTGGGTTCTGTCACTGGATCTAACTAACGCCTTTATCCACTGTGCCATGTATCCTTGAGGACATCTGTGTATGAATTTTTGGGAGTTATAAACCTAATGCTTTCAGTAACCATTAAAAGCAATAATAACAAGGAAAATTGCAATATGAGCTCTGTTAAAAAAATGATGTGATAACAGCAAAATTGCAATATGAACACCGGTAAAAATGGTTGCTGAAGTCATTAGGTTTATTAGTCCCAGAAATTCATACACAGATGGCAGACGTTACTGAGTGTTAGAGAATATGAGAAAAATATACTATTAAGGTGAGAGAGCAATATCAGAATAATAATTAAGAAGACAGAAGACAACGATTGACATTGCATTTAAATTAAAGTTGACAGGAAAGCAAGAAGCCGGAAGAGAGTTCCACAAGTGAAAATTGAGTGAGAATAATAGAAGATTAATCAGGAAGACAGTAGATAACGATTGACATTGCATTTCCATTTTTGAAGATCAAAGTTGACTGGAAAGCAAGAAGCCGGAAGAGAGTTCCACAAGTGAAAATTGAGTGAGAACAATAGAAGAATAATCAGGAAGATAGTAGATAACGATTGACATTGTATTAAAATTTTTAAATACTTGATGCCGAGTATTGGGTTGCTCAGCGACTTTTCCTTCTGTGTGAAATGAGCCCTATGTTGCATCTTAAAGACGTCAGCAGCCTCCTCTGGGTAGGATAGGAGAAGACAGTAGATTGACATTGCATTTAAATTTTTGAAGATCAAAGTTGAGAGGAAAGCAAGAAGCCGGAAGAGAGTTCCACAAGTGAAAATTGAGTGAGAACAATAGAAGAGTAATCAGGAAGACAGTAGACAACGATTGACATTGCATTTAAATATTTGAAGATCAAAGTTGAGAGGAAAGCAAGAAGCCGGAAGAGAGTTCCACAAGTGAAAATTGAGTGAGAACAATAGAAGAGTAATCAGGAAGACAGTAGATAACGATTGACATTGCATTTAAATATTTGAAGATCAAAGTTGAGAGGAAAGCAAGAAGCCGGAAGAGAGTTCCACAAGTGAAAATTGAGTGAGAACAATAGAAGAGTAATCAGGAAGACAGTAGACAACGATTGACATTGCATTTAAATTTTTGAAGATCAAAGTTGAGAGGAAAGCAAGAAGCCGGAAGAGAGTTCCACAAGTGAAAATTGAGTGAGAACAATAGAAGAGTAATCAGGAAGAGAGTAGATAACGATTGACATTGCATTTAAATATTTGAAGATCAAAGTTGAGAGGAAAGCAAGAAGCCGGAAGAGAGTTCCACAAGTGAAAATTGAGTGAGAACAATAGAAGAGTAATCAGGAAGACAGTAGACAACGATTGACATTGCATTTAAATTTTTGAAGATCAAAGTTGAGAGGAAAGCAAGAAGCCGGAAGAGAGTTCCACAAGTGAAAATACAGAGAACAATAGAAGATTAATCAGGAAGACAGTAGATAACGATTGACATTGCATTTAAATATTTGAAGATCAAAGTTGAGAGGAAATCAAGAAGCCGGAAGAGAGTTCCACAAGTGAAAATTGAGTGAGAACAATAGAAGAGTAATCAGGAAGACAGTAGATAATGATTGACATTGCATTTAAATATTTGAAGATCAAAGTTGAGAGGAAAGCAAGAAGCCGGAAGAGAGTTCCACAAGTGAAAATTGAGTGAGAACAATAGAAGAGTAATCAGGAAGGCAGTAGATAACGATTGACATTGCATTTAAATATTTGAAGATCAAAGTCGAGAGGAAAGCAAGAAGCCGGAAGAGAGTTCCACAAGTGAGAAGTGCGATAGAAGAAACTGTTAGCATAGAGTTTACGGTTACATCCAACCATTTCAACTGTGAAAGAATGAGACCTAGCCGCCAATCTAGTACTGCGCTTAAGTTAAAAAAGGCTGGGTACCATAGAAAAAGATTCATCAGAACACTTGCCATGAATTATTATAATTTTTTTGTTTCTTCTCCGTTATTTTGCTGTGTTATCTTAACACCACTTTTGTTTCAGATAACTTTTCCAGCAGATTTCTATATTGTTTTTGTGTTTGTCATCCGTTTTTAAAATTTGATGTATTCTTGCAAGCAATTTTTGAAGTTCTTTCGCTGCTGTCTTCTCTATATTTTCATGGTTAGTTTAGTTTTTCAGTTTGTCTTTTTCTAGTCACCTTCATCCCTTCAGCTATATATATCCGCCATTTTTGCATTTTATGTTACAAGTAATTCATAACATTCATTCGCTTTAACAAGCGATTCTCTTTTTCCAACAATTTTCTTTAATTATTACCTTCATTTCAATTCTCTTTGTTTTTCAATTCATTTGCTACATTATTGACTTCTTTTGTGAGGAACGTTTTTTATAGACAGTAGGTGATACGTTTTTATTTCTTGATTCTTAACCTAACCACTTCAGTATTCGCCATTTTATCATCATTTGATGAACTGTTACATCCAGTTTTGTATATATATTTTGTATATTTTCTGTACACTTTTGTATACGTTTTATAGGGAGTTTATTTTTTTCCAGGTTACTTTTTTTTTGCTCATTATTTTTTGTGTTTGTCATCCATTTTATCAATTGATGCATTCATACAAGCAATTTTACACCTTTCATTGCTCTCTTGTGTATATTTTCATGGTTAGTTGAAGTTTTCAGTTTGTCTTTTTTTTCTTGTTGCTTTCGTCCCTTCAGTTACATTTGTCAGCCATTTTCTTATTTTATACTTTGTAACAAGCAATTTCTTTCGCATCTCCGCTCTGTATATTTTTACTTTTATCAAGCTTCTTGAATTGTCGCCTTCTTCACGCTTCATTTCTTATTTGTCGTTGTTTCATACGCAGTTTTATAAATTCATTTGCTGATCAGTTAAGGTTTATTCTAAGGGAGAGTTTTTTAAAACTCTATTGTCCTTCCGTGATTACTAACTATTTCAGTTATTTTTTGTCCTTTTATCAATTCTATTGTTACAAAAATTCTTTAAATTCTCTGACCTGGGATTTTTTTAAAAATCGAAATCACACCACGCAAGGCATTAAAGTCCCTAAGACACAAGGGGTTACAGGATGCGAAAACAGAATCATTGCTGAAGAGCGAGAAAAAATAGAAGAGTAATCAGGAAGACAGTAGATAAAGACTGACATTGCATTTAAATTATTGAAGATCAAAGTTGACAGGAAAGCAAGAAGCCGGAAGAGAGTTCCACAAGTGAAAATTGAGTGAGAACAATAGAAGAGTAATCAGGAAGACAGTAGATAACGATTGACATTGCATTTCAATTTATGAAGATCAAAGTTGAGAGGAAAGCAAGAAGCCGGAAGAGAGTTCCACAAGTGAAAATTGAATGAGAACAATAGAAGAGTAATCAGGAAGACAGTAGATAACGATTGACATTGCATTTAAATTATTGAAGATCAAAGTTGACTGGAAAGCAAGAAGCCGGAAGAGAGTTTCACAAGAGAAAATTGAGCGAGAACAATAGAAGATTAATTAGGAAGACAGTAGGTAACGATTGACATTGCATTTAAATTTTTAAAGATCAAAGTCGACAGGAAAGCCGGAAGAGAGTTCCACAAGTGAAAATTGAGTGAGAACAATAGAAGAGTAATCAGGAAGACATTAGATAACGATTGACATTGTATTAAAATTTTTAATTACTGGATGCCGAGTATTAGGTTGCTCAGCGACTTTTCCTTCTGTGTGAAATGAGCCCTATGTTGAATCTTAAAGACGCCCACAGCCTCCTCTGGGTAGGATAGGAGGTTTTGGACGTGTGGATGGAGAGCAATGATTTTTCTTTGGGCTCTTTTTTTCTCCTCAATTTGTCTTCTCATATCTACGTAGTATGTTGTTTTATTGTCGCAGTCAGCTCTTCTCCAATTCGTTCTTCCAGCAGCTTCCGTCTCCGAATTGACCGGATCAATTTCTGCCCTCGGCAAGGTGTCTTTGAGCTCTTGCTTGAATCGACGACGTCGGTTTTTTGCAAGATGCAAGACGGATACAGGCGGATGTCTGATATTCGGGCAAGGTTTCTGGACCATCGAAGTCGATGGCGAGTCAAGATGGTTTCTAGACCATCCATCTTTTTACGCAGGATTTGACAAAGTGTCATTTGATGGAAACTTCTAATGCCTCCGCTGAAAAAAGACGTCGATAACCGAATGAGGATCGCCCACGTAAAATACAGTAAGCTATTCCAAAGAGTCTTCGGCAATCGTAGGCCAACACAAACCACCAAGCACATGGTCTATCGAACTATTGTAATCTCTACTCTCGTGTACGCCTGTAAGCTCTGCATAATTGTTAATCACACAAAATGTTTGATACCTAAAAAATATGAGACTGATTGAGTTTCTTATTTTTTCCAGGTTTTCAGATAAGACATTCAGCCATCTTGATACCATTTGTCGTAAGAATCACTGAAAAAAAAACTGCGTTATTCATCTAAAAAGAGAACAGGTTAAAATCAGCCCTATTGTTTTTTTTTATTTGAGCAATTGTGAGAGGAGAAAAGAACTTTAGTAATGTTACCTACATTCATTCTCTGGCTTCCATCTTGAAAGTCCATTCAAGAACCATCAAGAGAACGGTGAATAAGTTAAAAAAAGAGGGAACATTAGAGAGAA
>CAHIKZ030000297.1:207500-210000 GCA_903632075.3 Acanthosepion pharaonis
TTTTCTTGTCGCTTTCTTCTTTATTCCGTTATATTTCAACATTTTATGCTCTGATTCTTCAAGCCAAATCGCCAAAGTTACACTCTGTTTCTTACTGAAAGTCAAATCAGGAGAAGCATTTTATTGTATTAATAAATAGCACATGGTTTGAATTGGCTACTTTTATTGTCACCAGCATAGAAATCTTGCCGACTACTTGTCAGTGACGGCGAAAATGAAGTGTGTGAGCGAACTTCCTAGTTTTAACCTTTTGTAGACCATGTGTTCACTAGCAAGTTAAAAATTATCACTAAAGAATTTCTGATGAAGAAAGCTACTTTTTTTTTCTATCAGGAAATATCACGTTTACTAGACGCTGATTCGTCCATCCAAATCCCAATCAAATGATTCCGTTACATCCTTATTCTTTTCCGTTTTTCTTGCGAAATTCTGATTGTCGATTGATTGAGTTTTTTATTAATACCATATCAAATCCTCTATGGATCATTTAATGCGAAATTTAATTTTCTTGGGATCTTTGAAATGATAAAAGTATAATGTTATTCTGCTTTCAAATTTGAATACATGGTAGATGATACTCCGCTTTTTGTATATACATGTTTGTGTGGGCATAATTATTAGAGGCGGTTGTATGTGTGTTTTATGTTGTAGTTTTGTTGAAGCTATATTTTTGAATATAGTTTGATGACTTTAAGAAATTGTAGGACATTGTATGGATTAATGTCAAGAAAAATTTCTTTTATGTCGATTGATGTTGTTGGTAATTTTACTATAAATAGGTATTGTTGGAAATATTTTATAGAAAAATGTATTGCTGGTATTTTTACTATAAAAATGTGTTTTTATACTTTCATATTGTTTTGTTTGTGGGATTCACTATTTGCTTATAGCTGGGACCCTAACAGGTGCTACCACCCCAGTCAGGGTGGATCGTGGGAACAACAGAAATTAAAAGATGGTTCCACGTCCTTCAAAAGCTCTTATCTCTCGATCAGAGGCTTTGCTGCTGGATATAGTTTAACGTCATACGCAGATGTGATCATCGACTGGCCGTGTTAAAATTATCATGAACCAGAAAAAGGATATAGTTCAAACAACTTGTGTAGCTGTTTATTTAATGAGGAGGTTTATTTTTTTAACCTTTAACCTTATTATTCTTATTCTCCTGTTTTCATACTGAGGTTTCTTTATCAATATAGGATGTTTTTTCACTTTTTTTTTTTAAAAAAAAATGTGCCTACATTTCGTATCGTATTTTAGCCATCCGAACAGGTCCTCAAGTGCCGACTTTCTCTTTCTTTAAATTTCGGTATCATCCCTGGTGTGTATAGAATTTTTTCCTGCATTTAACTATTCTGCATTACTCGTTATATATTATTTTCTCGAAGTCCGGAATGGTTCGGTGAACACCACTGTTCATGCTACCCATGTCCTCGTCGTCTTTTTCTTATCCTCCTCCTCCCATTCTCCTACTCTTTCTTCAAGCCGTGTCCCTTCAGGACATTGGTGATTCGGTGTACTCCACTGTTCATACTATACTTTTCGTCGTCGTCGTCGTCTTCTACTTCTTCTTCTCCTTCCCTCCTCCTCCTTCTCCTCTTTCTCCTTCCCTTCCTCCCCCTTTTTCCTTCTTCTTTATGCCTTGTCTTTTCAGGACATTGGTGATTCGGTGTATGCCACTGTTCATACTATACTTCTCGTCGTTGTCGTCGTCGTCTTCTACTTCTTTTTCTCCTTCCCTCCTCCTCCTCCTCTTCTTTCTCCTTCCCTACCTCCCCTTTTTCCTTCTTCTTTATGCCTTGTCTTTTCAGGACATTGGTGATTCGGTGTACGCCATTGTTCATACTATACTTCTCGTCGTCGTCGTCGTCTTCTACTTCTTTTTCTCCTTCCCTCCTCCTCCTCCTTCTCCTCTTTCTCCTTCCCTCCTCCCCCTTTTCCTTCTTCTTTATGCCTTGTCTTTTCAGGACATTGGTGATTCGGTGTACGCCATTGTTCATACTATACTTCTCGTCGTTGTCGTCGTCGTCTTCTACTTCTTTTTCTTCTTCCCTCCTCCTCCTTCTCCTCTTTCTCCTTCCCTTCCTCCCCTTTTTCCTTCTTCTTTATGCCTTGTCTTTTCAGGACATTGGTGATTCTGTATACACCACTGTTCACACTATCCATGTCTTCTTCTTCTTCTTCTTCTATCCTTTTCCTCCTTCTTTTTCTACTCATCCTCATCTCTTCCTCTGTCTTGTCCCCCTCCTCCTTCTTTAAGCTTTGTCACTTCAGGGCGTAGATTATCATGGAACTCCATAATTTCTTGTTCTTTGCAGCTCTTAATAATCTTTGTTTTTTTTGTTATCTCTCCTAAAACTTTTTCCGCCATCTTTTTACCCAAGCTAAATAATTATGTTAGGAATTGTTTTCCTCTGCCCCTCCCTGCCTTCACTCTGTCCTGTGAGTATCAAATTTTCCAAGCCCTCCTTCCTCATTACCTACTCTACAAATTTCAACT
>CAHIKZ030000297.1:215000-217500 GCA_903632075.3 Acanthosepion pharaonis
AGTTTCATGTACTTGGTTCTTTTTTTTTTATTCCTCATTTTTCCTTGGGTACTGGTTTGTTCTACTACAAGCCGAAATACCTCAGATTTTTGCAAGCGAGTACCTCGTTTTATATATATATATATATATATATATATATATATATATATATATATAAACTCTTATCACCAGTCCAAGAAAGATATCTGAATCACTATCACGCAAAAATTCATCTTTATATAATATGTAGAAATATCCACTCTTTGCTTGAAGACGGTCGCGAAACCAGAAACCCGTGTAGCAGAATTAGGGAAAATAGAGTATAATATATAATTTATAATGAAAAATTCACACTTCAACCAAAACCTTTTTCGGTTGGTCAAAGGCGATGGCCACGGTAATAAAAGCGTTTTTTTTTCAGACGCACAGTATTGAAGAAAGAAAAACCGCGTGAGCAATCACCAAAAATACTGAAGTATTTGTAAAGTATTATGAAGAGAAATCCTTATTATTATTAAGAGAAATGTTTGTAAGACGGGTATTTGGATAGTCCTTATTATTAAGAGACATGTTCGTAAGACGGGGATTTGGATAATCCTTATTATTATTATTATTATTAAGAGACATGTTCGTAAGACGGGGATTTGGATAATCCTTATTATTATTAAGGGAAATGTTCGTAAGACGAGGATTTGGCTGGTCATTATTATTATTAAGAGAAATGTACGTAAGACGGGGATATGGCTAGTGATTATTATTACTAAGAGAAATGTTTGTAAGAAAGGGATTTGGTTAGTCCTTATTATTATTAAGAGAAATGTTCGTAAGACGGGGATTTGGCTGGTCATTATTATTAAGAGAAATGTACGTAAGACGGGGATATGTCTAGTCATTATAACTAAGAGAAATACTTGTAAGAAAGGGATTTGGTTAGTCATTATTATTAAGAGAAATGTTCGGAAGACGGGGATATGGCTAGTCATTATTACTAAGAGAAATGGATTTGGTTAGTCCTTATTATTATTAAGAGAAATGTTCGGAAGACGGGGATTTGGCTGGTCATTATTATTAAGAGAAATGTCCGTAAGACGGGGATATGGCTAGTCATTATAACTAAGAGAAATATTTGTAAGAAAGGGATTTGGTTAGTCATTATTATTATTAAAAGAAATGTTCGTAAGACGGGGATTTGGCTGGTCATTATTATTAAGAGAAATGTTCGTAAGACGGGGATATGGCTAGTCATTATAACTAAGAGAAATATTTGCAAGAAAGGGATTTGGTTAGTCCTTATTATTATTAAGAGAAATGTTCATAAGACGGGGATTTGGCTGGTCATTATTATTAAGAGAAATGTACGTAAGACGGGGATATGGCTAGTGATTATTATTACTAAGAGAAATGTTTGTAAGAAAGGGATTTGGTTAGTCCTTATTATTATTAAAAGAAATGTTCGTAAGACGGGGATTTGGCTGGTCATTATTATTAAGAGAAATGTTCGTAAGACGGGGATATATTAATCATTATAACTAAGAGAAATATTTGCAAGAAAGGGATTTGGTTAGTCCTTATTATTATTATTAAGAGAAATGTTCGTAAGACGGGGATTTGGCTGGTCATTATTATTAAGAGAAATGTCCGTAAGACGGGGATATGGCTAGTCATTATAACTAAGAGAAATATTTGTAAGAAAGGATTTGGTTAGTCATTATTATTATTAAAAGAAATGTTCGTAAGACGGGGATTTCCATTGGTCATTATTATTAAGAGAAATGTTCGTAAGACGGGGATATGGCTAGTCATTATAACTAAGAGAAATATTTGCAAGAAAGGGATTTGGTTAGTCCTTATTATTATTAAGAGAAATGTTCGTAAGACGGGGATTTGGCTGGTCATTATTATTAAGAGAAATGTCCGTAAGACGGGGATATGGCTAGTCATTATAACTAAGAGAAATATTTGTAAGAAAGGGATTTGGTTAGTCCTTATTATTATTAAAAGAAATGTTCGTAAGACGGGGATTTGGCTGGTCATTATTATTAAGAGAAATGTTCGTAAGACGGGGATATGGCTAGTCATTATAACTAAGAGAAATATTTGCAAGAAAGGGATTTGGTTAGTCCTTATTATTATTAAGAGAAATGTTCGTAAGACGGGGATTTGGCTGGTCATTATTATTAAGAGAAATGTCCGTAAGACGGGGATATGGCTAGTCATTATAACTAAGAGAAATATTTGTAAGAAAGGGATTTGGATTAGTCCTTATTATTATTAAAAGAAATGTTCGTAAGACGGGGATTTGGCTGGTCATTATTATTAAGAGAAATGTTCGTAAGACGGGATATATTAGTCATTATAACTAAGAGAAATATTTGCAAGAAAGGGATTTGGTTAGTCCTTATTATTATTAAGAGAAATGTTCGTAAAGACGGGGATTTGGCTGGTCATTATTATTAAGAGAAATGTCCGTAAGACGGGGATATGGCTAGTCATTATAACTAAGAGAAATATTTGTAAGAAA
>CAHIKZ030000297.1:225000-245000 GCA_903632075.3 Acanthosepion pharaonis
GCTCGCCTTAACTCAGTCCGATGCTCTGGCCGTGTTAAAAATAGCATCCATTACATATGCGCCGTCATTTCGACATGACACTGCATATTTTGTGCGTTCTGCAACCTCGTTCTGACCTTTCGCTTTCTGTTACGCAATAGCCGAAGGTCGGATTTGGCCGTTTCTTTTCTCTCGAAATGACCCTCCCACGTTTTTCATTTTATCTTTTATCCGCGTTTTGATATTCATTCTTTATCATTATTATTATTATTATCATTATTGTAGTTGTTGTTGTTGTTGTTCGTGTAAATTCCACGTGGTGTTTTTTCTGCATTCTCTCCTTTTTGTATTTTACGTTCATCTCTGATGTCCGATTCCGCTTTCAAAAGACGAAGTTGAAAGATCCCGATTTCTATTCTTGTTAAAATCGCTTCAAGTCCGTTCTTTTATTTTGATAGATTTTTTTTGGTTTATTTTTTTATTTTATTCCATTTTTTTATTCTATTCCCTACTATTAATATATGACTATTTCAGTTTATTTTTTCTCACACCAGGCATTAATAAAAATAGCTCATTAGTGACAGATGCCTTGGAAGTATTTGTGGAAATGACAAAGGGCGATTACAGGGGCGAGAAATCGAAAGAGATTTCCACAGGCGAGTAGTGCGAATAGAAACTACTGGAATAGAAATGTTGGTTGCATCTAACTAGTTCAATCAGTAAAACGATGAGACCTATTCACCAATTGTCGAAAATTCTTTTCAACTCAAAGGGTAAATCAGAAGCAGGTCTTGTACAGTAAGTGTTGCGAAACACTGCCTAGGCTCGCGATCCAAACTTCAGTCAGGAACCAATTAATAATTACAGAAGAAGAAAGCCTAATATCTATCTATCTATCTATCTATCTATCTATCTATCTATCTATCTATCTGTTGTGACCTTGTTAGGGACAGAAATAAAGACACAAAGAGAGGAATTGAATTAAATATATTAACAGAGACAGTAATACAAACATATACAAACGTGAGTGTTACAACAAGAATGTTCGGTCCGACTCTCAGAGCTGACTGCTGGAAACTCCCCCATTCAAAGAGCAATACCTGCTCCTATTTATATCTGTGAGAGTCCATGCGTGCGTGGCTAAATTACTATAAAACTATCTATCTATCTATCTATCTATCTATCTATCTATCTATCTATCTGTTGTGGTCTTGTTAGGGTCAGAAAATAAAGACACAAAGAAATCAATTGATTTAAACAAATATATTAACAGAAACAGTAATACAAACATATAAAAACGAGAGTGTTACAGCAAGAATGTTCGGTCCGACTGTCAGAGTTGACTGCTGGAAACTTCCCTCTCCAAAAGGCAGTACCTGCTCCTATTTATAGCTGGACGAGTCCATGCGTGCGTGAGTAAATTACCATAACTATCTATCTATCTATCTATCTATCTATCTATCTATCTATTGTGGCCGTGTTATGGTGAGAAATAAAGACATACAGAGAAGAATTGAGTTAAACGATTATATTGACAGAAACAGTAATACAAACATATACAAACGGCCCAAATTTCAGTCAGGGACCAATTAATAATGAGAGAAGAAGAGAAACTGTAGTACGACTCTGTTCTCATAAAGTCCCTCTCACAAAAAACATAAAAAGAAAAAAATGATGAGAAGGGAAGGAAGTCAGACATTAAGTGACAAGGTGGTTGACCTGCGCATCCCACCCTTTCCGGTAAAAAGATTACAAAAAAACTAGTGTTCGTTGCGGCTTCGCTTTGAAAAAACAAGCCATGGCAAAATCTCCGCCTCCTACGTCTGACTGCAACCCGGCACACGCAGATAATTTCATTTATTTTCCCATACAATCTAGTAGCATGCTTAAATTCATGTAGTCGAGCCCCCCCTCAAAAAAACCTCATCGGAACAGTTACCATGAAAATATTTGTAGAAGATACAAAGAGCAGCCATATCACCTTGGTGAGACGGAAGCTGATGTTTTCTTAATCGTCTCATCCCAAACAAGGCAATAATGTCACTAAGACGCATGGGTTAAGCGGAGTAAAAGAGAATGAAGACATTAGTGAGGAGAAGTGGCGAGAAGGACAACAAAGGAACAGGATTCTGTAAGACAGATGGTCGCCATTGACATTAATTTTTTTGAGGACTGTAGTTGTTAGGGAAGCAAGAAATTGGAAAGGAGCTTTACAGGTGAGAAGGGCCAGGAAAGAAACTACTAGAAACTGTTGCATCGAGCGAGTTCAACAGTAAAATGGTGAGACCTACTTACCAATCCAGCATCACGCTTAAATTCATGTCGCCAAGACACCAAGAAAAGAAAAACAGCTCGTCAGAACAATTGTCATGAAAATAGTTGTAGAAAGGTGTTGTGGCTTTGTTAGGGCCAGAAATAAAGACACAAAGAGAGGAAATGAATTAAATATATTAACAGTAATACAAACATATACAAACGAGAGTGTTACACCAAGAATGGTCGGTCCGACTCTCAGAACTGACTGCTGAAAAATCCCACTTCCAAAGGGCAGTACCTGCTCCTATTTATAGCTGGGAGTGTCCATGCGTGAGTGGGTAAATTACCATAACACTATCTATCTATCTATCTATCTATCTATCTATCTATCTATCTATCTGTTGTGGCCTTGTTAGGGATAGAAATAAAGACATAAATAGAGGAATTGAATTAAATATATTAATAGTAATACAAACATATACAAACGAGAGTGTTACAGCAAGAATGTTCGGTCCGACTGTCAGAGTTGACTGCTGGAAACTTCACCTCCAAAAGGCAGTACCTGCTCCTATTCATAACTGGGAGAATCCATGCGTGCGTGGGCAAATTACCATAACAAAAAGACAGAGGGAAGCTACGCCACGGCGGTGAGAAAGTTAGTGCTGTCAAGACATCAGGTCAGGATCGATAACATAACATTCAGTTTTTTTTTCTAAATTATTCCGTCCTAGACATTAATGCCAAAAGCTCATCAATGACAGATGCCTTGAACGTCTTTGTAGATAAGACAAAAGGCAATTACAGTGGCAAGAAATCGAAAGGGATTTCCACAGGCGAGAAGTGCGAGTAGAGAAACCATTAGAATAGAATTGACGGTTGCATCTAACTAGTTCAACAGTAAAATGATGAGACCTAACTGCCAATCTAGTATCACGCTTAAGATCATGTAGCCGAGACACCAAGAAAATAAAACTCATCAGAACAATCGGGATGAAAAATAGTTGTAAAGAAGGAAGCTACGCCATGGAGGTGAGAAATTAACTGAAGTCGAGATGCCGAATCTGGATCGATTACATTATGAACCCTTCTTTGAATTTTGTCAAGAATCTCGTGATATATAGCAGAAGCACCAGACCAGATATGACATCAGTATTCAATATAGAATGGAAGATTTATAAATACGCATGACAGATCTGACGAGAATATTCCTTGTCTTGTTTAAAATAGTACACGGCTCTATCGCCATTTCCAGGGAAAATTTTCAAACGAACTACATTCCTTAGTTCTACCAGACAAAAACGGTTCAAAGTAAATTCTAGTTATTGAGATTTATGTGTATTGCATAATAACTTCAGACGGACTGTATACTAGATGTTTGGTAAATAGCTTTATCAATCATCCGGCCCTGATGAGCCTTTCGACGCGTAAAGGTTGAGTGGGTCGACCAGATAAGTCAACTTTACTTGATTTATTGAATATTGTAGCTCAGGTTACCCATTGAGAGTTTTTTTGGCAGACTTTCTACTCGCCTGAAACGTACGTTAAATACTCGTATATTTAAATACTGTTTAAGTTGAATTTTTAAAGCATCTTCAGACCTAAAAATTGCGTTCAAGAATGAAATCGATTCTCGCCATTCGGTGTTGATCCCAGTGTCCACTCTTTATACTTACATACGCTCTATTCCTGGCATTGGTCACTTTTACTGATAAATATAGCACATCTTGAAACTATATGTTTATCGCATTCTTATATATATATATATATATATATATATAAGAGCTGAGACATTATTCTATTTATTGAACAATTTAGTTCATGCCACATTGACTGATAAACTCCTACAACAAAACAATTCTCAAATTACAATATTAGTAAAAAAACGCACTCTCTTAAATTTCCCCCAAAATTCAACCTTAGCGTTCCGACTGCACGCTCCAAAAGTTTGTATCCGTTATCAATAACACATCTAGAATATATATATATATATATATATATATATATATATATATATATATTTTCGATTCGCATTTAATTTTTCGTCTCGGATCCTACCTGAATTTTACCAAAAACACTACTATTTCCATGCGTGAGGATGACTGAATGTACAGTTGAAAGTACTTGCGTAATAAAGAAAAACCTCATACAGTTTATAATTTTTAAAAACAAGGAACATAATATTCATCGATTGATTTGTATGTTAATGCACCTTTAAAATTTTGTTAGCAAAAGGATTTGGTCATTTTATATCATTAACTTTACTAATTTACTTTTTGTATGAATTATTCACTGTAACACACACACACACACACACACACACACACACACACACACACACATATATATATATATATAGTGTATTGAGTACTTTGCTTAGTTATTTTTGCTTTACTCGTGTTGGAGGTTTTTTCTTTGTACTCTGAGCTTGGATTCTGGACGATTGTTTCACTTCAATTACATGTTCTTAGTTCTTTCTAGTACAGTCCTACCTGTCTATTGTTTGACATTGTCCAATCAGTTTTTGCATTGGCATCATTTCCTATGTCCACCTTCAATGGTGCCTTGCATGATGGTCTTTCACAGGCTTTCATGCCTTGTATATATATATATATATATATATATATATATATATATATATATTAAAAAGAAGAGAAGAGAGGTGCATTCAAGAAAGAAATTCGGATTACCAACACACAAATAGAGAATGTCTCATATCGAGAATATTTAACATTGAACATAAGGAAAAAAATTAATTATTTTTAATAATATGTGGAAATCTCCGCTTTTACCTGAAGACGGTCACGAGACCAGAAACACGTGTCGTAAAATTATGTAAAACAAAGACTTTAGTGGTGCGCTATTGTCGAAGCTATAAGCTCCTCTATCGTGGTGCTATTGCTCACTATGGTATTGAACCCTTTTTTGCCACACCGGTGGATTTTTTTGATTTTCAGCTATTTGATCTTGATTGTATAGGTTACCCTCCTACCTCTGGCGAGTTTGGTTGGCTTGCCATCTTGGATTCGCCTGCTAGTATAAGAGTTCCTATTTTCCCAAACTACAGCTACCGGCCGCCTGATGATTTTGCGAAAGCGCAAGAAACTGGCAATCGTGGTTGGTCTCTAGACAACATGATAATAATGATAGAAGAAAAAGAATTGGAAGTGAAAAATCATTTGGTACCCCACCATTTAACCAAATGGTTAGTACTAAGTAAGAGCAGAAATTCCTCCATTTAACTAATAAGCATTTGCCTATAAATAATCCACTCAGTAAAATATTTAACAGAAATACACTAAAACTAAGCTATAGCTGCACTGATAATCTAGAAAATATTATAAAAAACATAATAATAAAATTTTAAACAAATATAAAAACCAGAGTAAGAATGTTAATTCCAGAGTAAATGATGTTGTTAATATCAACAAATGTAATTACAGAAATTCTAACGATTGCCAGCTGGAAAATAAATGACTGGCGAACTCTCTTGTGTACCTAAGCGCTATTTCTACAAAAGAAAATCTGACTGTTGAAAAATTTTATATAGGTAGTACCAAGAATTCTTTTAAAACTAGATGGTACCAACAACCTATCTTTCATCAATAGCACTTATAAAAATAGAACATCTCTTTTCAAATATTTTTGGAATTTAAAAGAGGTAAATAAAACTCGTACGGTTAAATGGAAAGCTTCAAAAAACCTAGAACTTGTAAATCCTAAAATGAACCTTGCTTTTTATGTTTACATGAGAAATTAGAGATTATTAGGTTTGCTGATAAAAATTCTCCATTAAACCAAAGAAGTTAATTAACTGTAAATTGTAGGCATAGTTTACTTTTCACCTTACAATATGTTTAAATTTTAATTTGGTTTTATCTTTTCATGTGATCATAATTAGTAAGTAATTTGCGGTGCACCTTCTATGAATGTTTGAATTTAATAAAGCTATGTATGGCTGTTTAGCTGGCATTATTAACGTCTTATATGAATGTTAGCATTTTAACACTTTAGTTGCATTTCTCCGGTTTTATTAAAGAAGACTTTCAATATGTTAGGATCAGATATATGTGTCATTATTTCCCCCTCCTTCCCCTTAACTTCTTTTAAAAGTTGAAAAAGTTTTATTTGTTTCATTATTAGGATACAAGTTTTCTACTTACAGTTTGTATCAATTTCTTGTCTGCCACTTAAGACGTTGTCTAGGTCTATGTTTCTGACCATTTTGTATCATGATCAATTTTTCTTTTCTAAGGTCAATTTTGAATGTGCGTAGGTCTGACACCTAATTGGTTAATCAGGGTAAACCCACAAGCCTCATTTTAATTTTGATTAGTTGTTGTTCTGTTATCTTTCTGAAAAAAGAGGGGGTATTCTGCTTTTGAAATTTAAAAATATTTTACTCACCAGTCATTTATTATCGCCTGAGGAAGTACAATAAATAATATTACGCTCTACTCTGAGCATCCTTTTTTAAAATTAAAATGCTACAGACAGTGGAAGTATACTCCATTTGTTCTTATCCCATACCTGGTTCTCTCTCTCCCTCCCTCTCTCTCTCTATCTCTTTCCCTCTCTCTCTCTCTCTATATATATATATATATATATATATATATTATTAATGCACGTTTCGTTAAATAATATAGACAAATTTTGTCTATTTATTTTAAGTAAGTTCCTTTCATATCGTCTGATAAGCTTAATCACATTATCGTTGAAAGACGAAAGGAAAACACCACGAGCTGCGACGCGATTTTCGCCTCCGCGTCTCGTATATACGAGTTTGTCGTCGCTTTGAAATTTTTCATGCAGCAAGGGCGGACTATCATTGTTGTTTCGCCCGTGTGCTGTTTGATATATTGAAATTGTCATCTTTGATAATGGCTTATGTAAGCCGAAAGCTTAGATTGGATTTAAACATGTATCAATATGGTGTTTTCCTTTTGTCTTTCAACGATAATGTGATTAAACTTTATCAGACAATATGAAAGGAACTTATTTAAAATAAATAGACAAAACTTGTCTATATTATTTAATGAAACATGCATTAATGAAAAATTGCTGCCTGAATATACACAATATATATATATATATATATATATATATATATATATATATATATATATATGTGTGTGTGTGTGTGTGTGTGTGTGTGTGTGTGTGTGTGTATTCTCAGAATGCATCTATAGAAAAGACAAAATGAATAGAATAATCAAGAGGAAAAAACAATACTTACTCTTTGAATAATTTGTACATATTATGTCTATTTATTTTTATTTTAATCTTCTCGAATTTTCGGATCAACTTATTTTCAATCTCACCCAAGATCATCTTTAGGGATGAATTACAAGTACTTGGGAAAATAAAAGAAATGACAAAAACTACGACGACTTCGTTAATGGATTTAATAGCAACATTAAGAAGTTGATCCGTGAATTCGAGAGGATTAAAATAAAAATAGACATAATAATGCCCATTATTTAACCAAACATGCTTATATATATATATATGTACGTACGTACGTATGTATGTATGTATGTATGTATGTATGTATGTATGTATGTATGTATCTATCTATATATATATATATATATATATATATATATATGTGTGTGTGTGTGTGTGTGTATATATAAAGGCTCAAACAGTAATATTCCATGGTTATAATTTATTACATTGGAATCGTAATCGATCAATTCATCAGACCTTCAAATTCAAAAGCTTTTTATATTTGTAGGTCTGATGAATTGATTGTGATTAATGATTCCAGTGTAATAAATTATAACCATGGAATATTACTGTTTGAGCCTTTTATATTATATTCTTGTTCTGTCCTGGACATTGAGATCCACCTGGATTCTATCCTCTTGGAAATATATATATATATATATATATATATATATATATATATATATATATATATACTGCCTAATGATATCTATTTATCTATGGGCAGCATATGTTTATTCAAACATGTTTCATTGAATAATACAGACATATTGTATCTAATTTTTATACTGATACTTTCCAGTTGTCTAATCAGTTTGTGGATGTTGAGATGAAATCCACTAAGGAAGGCGCCGTAGTTTTTTTTTTTTAACCCAAGTACTTTCGACTTTTTCGAAGATCATCTTCAGGGGTAAATTACAAAAAAAAGCTTATTGTAACTTTGCTAAAATCTGCATTCCGTTTTGATGTTGATTTTTAAAAACACGCGCGAACGGGCTCTGTTATAATTATATTATTTTTTAAAAAATTATCCAATGTAGCTATGGAATATGTTGCAAGACAAGCGTTCCAATATAAAGGGCACTTTAAACCGGAAATTGGTAGAAATTTAAAATGACATTAGATTTTATGTGGACTTTAATATCTCCTTTCTATATTCGTAATAAATTTTGTTGATTTGGTTTGGTTTCGTTTGGTTTCGTTTAGTTTACGGCATATCAACCTCAATGGGCTATTTAATGCCGACAAAATTTTCATTGCTGGTAATGTTTTTCTTCAAAAATCCATTCCTGGGAACATTTTTCCTTGAAGAAATTTTTTTAAAGAATGTATAACTGTTTGTATTGCTGGTATCTTTTTTCTTTAAAGTATTGCTGATAACAACCTTCCCCTCAAAAATTATTGCTGGTAATAACTTTTTTTTTAATACAAAGTATTTCTGGTATTAAAATCTATTTTTACACAAGTTTGGTTGTTAACTATTTGCCCATAGCTGGGACCCTAACAGGTGCTACCACTCTGAGTCAGGGTGAACCTGGGAACACCATCAATTAAGTGGTGGTTCCACACTCCTCAAAACCTCCTGATCAGAGGTTTTGCTGTTGAACGTAGTTTTTCGTCTTACCCAGGACGCGGACGTAGCTTATCATCATATCCAGGACGGAAATTTTGTTGAGTGTTGGTTGGTTGATTTTGATGTAGATGGACTCAAGGATTTCATGTTTTTGTTTATTATTTTCTTGGTGTAGAATATTGGTACACTATTTACATTATTCGGACTATTCTCCTCATGTTTGTTGCCATATTTATCACAATGTTTCGGCCGTTGTACACTCCGGCCTTCTTCAGGTGGTTGGAATGTCGAACTGAAACCTTTATTTCACTCGCCTGGGTAGACCGTTCTAGTTCCACGTATCATGTCTAATGGATGTCAGTTATCACCTGTTAATTCCCCTCTCCAAGTTCCCCACCGCCTTAACCAGGTATTGAACTCACACTCTTTGGATCCTATCACTGGATCTAACCAACGCCTTTAGCCACAGTGCCATGTGTCCTTAAGAGTTCAGTTCGACATCAAAATATTAGTCATTCATTCTTTTATTAGTGTACAAAAATTAAAATTTATTCTCACAAAACTGAAGATTTCTTTCACTAAACAATTATTACCGCCATGAGAAGTAAACAATACCCACAACAAACATGGCGGACTCGGGATGTGAGTCCACGTGAAGAAATGAAAAGAAACGATAAGAACTAATACATATATATATATATATATATATATATATAAAGGCTTAAACACTAATATTCCATGGTCATAATTTATTCCATTGGAATCGTAATCACGATCCAATTCATCTGACCTACAAATTCAAAAAGAATTTATAGATCTGATGAATTGGATCGTATTTACGATTCCAATGGAATAAATTATGACCATGGAATATTAGTATTTAAGCCTTTTTATTATATCCTTACTCTGTCCCGGACATTGAGTTCTACCTGGATTCTATCCTCTTGGATTTATTTTTTATACAAATATATATGTATGTGTATGTATATATGTAGATATATTTATATATTTTAGATATATGATTGCATATGTATGTGCATATTTACCACTAATATATATATATATATATATATATATATATATATATATATATATATATATACAAATGATGATGTATAAAAAACAAAGCTATACAAGTGACAATGACAATGATGTGCGTAATGTGAAAACCTTTTGATCCACAGTATCTGTAGTGAGTGAATGTGTTTACGTACGTGTGTATGTGTATTGTTCATGCGTTTCCCAAAGGTTACATGTGGACAAATAAGCGGATAGGGTAAGAAGAGAATGAGAAAAAATATCGCAGAGTATTTATAGTCCTGAGTGCGTCCCCTAGTAGCAGTATCGAAAATTAGGAGGAGGTAAACCTAGAAACTATATACAAAAACCAATGAAAAACGACATCAGTATTAAACTCCCCCTCCAATATTTACCCTGACAGAAATAAGAGTTCTTCTTCTATGTACATGTCCTTTCAGAACGTTGTCGATCATGGCTCTCCACAATTTCCTGTACTTTGTAGCTCTTAATAAATGTTATCTTTCTATTATTTCTCCTAAGTCCTGTTGCACCATCCCTTTATTCAAGCTCACTAAGTTGATCACGCCTTGCTTTCATCTATCCTTCTTGCCTTCAATCTGTCCTGTGAGTATCATATTTTCAAAGCCCTCTTTCCTCATCATGTTCCCCGGAAATTACAACCGTCCCTTCGTAATGTTAAATATAAGTGTGCTTTTTGTTTCCATTTTTCTCTAAAACTTCATCATTGCTTACGTTTGGTTCATGATATCCTCGAGATCCTATCTATCTCTGTGAGGAGGACTGTTCAGCATCCACTGCAATACAGGACTAATATTACGTAACAGTTCAGTTTTCTTTTCTTTGTTTCTAACGAAATTTTCTTGTTTCTTGATACTTTGCTTAGTTTTGGGAATGCTTCTTTCTCTACCCCAATGCGCATTCGGATGTCATTGTCGCATTTTCCGTTCTCTGTTGAAACGCTTCCCAAATATTTTAATTGTTGTACTTGTTTGATCTTGGTGTGTCTAATTTGTAATTTGCATGTCGTGATGTTGCTTTTGATAACAACCACGCAATTTGTCTTCTTGGTAACTGGGGTTTCCTTTTGGCCTTCCTTCATTACCTTTTGTAGGAGTTCTTGTAGTTACCTTCCCGTGTCTGCTTTCAACACTGTGACATCTGCATATCTTATGTTGTTAAGATTGCAGCTGCCAATAATAAATCCTGGTAGGACTTCTAATTCTCTCAGAACATCCTCAGTGTATCGGCTGAATAAGTCCGGTGAGAAGACATATCCTTGTCTTACACCCCTTTCTATTTTTGTATATTTACTAACTTCATTTTCTTTCCGTATGCAGGCCGTTTACTGCCAGTATAATTTCTAGATTATTTCAGTATCCTTCCCATATATGTCAAGGTTATCTAGAAATTGCAGCTGTTTTTTTGTAACGTACCGCAATTTCCCATGTATAATACGCCTTTTCCCATAATACGCACATCTAAAATTGTGATGAAAGTATGGGAAAATGGTTCTACTCATCTATAATACGCACCCCTTGTTTGGTAATCAAACCCTATAAATTGGACATCTCCAATTTCATTACGGCCAGTTTTCTACTCTTATTTAAAAAAAAATAGTTTATAAACATAGAATAATATTATTCTAATTTAGTTTTATGATTAATTCTTATTTCATTATACGGCAACTTTTAAAGTTTTTTTTTGTGGCTGTGCATAATACGCACCTCAGATGTTGCTTGTTATTTTTTAGAAAAAAATGCGTATTATACATGAGAAATTACGGTACTTTATGAAATAATCTTGCATAATCTATAAAACACAGGTACACATCCTCTGAACATATTTCGTTGAGTCATTCCTCTTTAGCCCGCCTGCATTTGTTCTTAATTTTTTGTGGTGCAGTGTCCTATACTCTGTGCCGTATCTTGGCATTGTTTTTGTTCCCTTTTCTTCATGTCGAAAATTTCATTGGTTGAATAATAAATGGGTCACTCATTTAAGAAGAATTCACAGAACATCGCACTCGTTCAAACTAATGTAAAAATAAAATACGAAAAACATTGGAAATATGAAAGGGAATGTCAAGTCTTTACAATGAATGCCTTAAGAAATTTAATCCCCATCGGTAACGTCGATTTTTCAAGCTACGGTCGCATTGCTCTTTGCGTCTTTCACTGGCGAAGTTACCATTTTCTGAGCTAAAACTTTTCTACTTATAACCTTGTGTCAAGTCGTTTAACGCCTGCGTTTAATGTCCTTCTGCTGTTTGATTCAATAACCCCACCACCCCGATCGACTTTATGCAGCGGTTATCAACCACATTGGTCTGCAGGTCTGGGTTTTTAACTTACGTAAATATTTGCGAATGAATTCTATTGCCAGGGTAGTCACAAGAGAGTAACTAAGAAAGAGTATGCCTTTAATGTAGGAGCGAAAGAAAGGACAAAAAGAAGGAAGAAAAGAAGGAAAGAAGGAAAAGGGAGAGGAAGAGGCAGCCATAGAGAGAAGAAAGAATGAAAGAAAAAAGAAAGCAAAGTCGAAATAGATGAATGCAAAGAAAATAAAAGTGAATACAGAAAACGAGGCGAAAAGAAAGAAATAGTGAAAAAAAAGAAGAAAAAGGAATGAAAGAAAAAAGGAAGGAAAGAAGGAAAAAAAATGAAAGTAGGGAAAAGAAAGAAAAAAGAAAACAAGGAAAGAAAGAAAAAAAAGAAAGAAAACCAGACAAAAAGAAAGAAAAGAAACAAGATACAAAATAGAATAGAATATGCATACACCTGTGTTCCCCCTCACTGGAATATGATTGGCTGGTGTCCGTCATAAATACAGACGGACGTGTAGGTACGGTAGATTTTAAGTCTATGACTACGCCATTGGCTATCTTATTGATCTACACCTATTACCTGCGACTACGACGAGTACCAGTCGATTACTGCTACCGTGTACTACTTGGTTACAGTAGCCAAAACCACTTAGCTACTTCGATCAAATATATCCCTTTCCGTGACATATCAAATAATAATGGTCATATAATAATAATAGTAATAATAATAATAATGGTCATACATAATAATAACAAAAACAACAATAATAATAATAATAATGGTCATATACACTACTACTACTACTACTACTACTACTACTACTACTACTACTGCTAATAATAATAATGGTCATATATCATACTGTTTGACGAATTGGACATCTCCAATCATGAGTGAGAATACCAAGGGACCATCATGGCCAGGAATTGAGATGGTTGCCTCTTTAAGACTGAAGGACATGTCAGCCATGTTCACTTAAATGTCACATCTTTTTAAGGTTTTGAGTTAAAGGGAGATAGCTTATACTGAGACATCCGGAAGAGGTATGTCACGTGGAACTAGAACAACCTACCCCGTTGGACGAAATAAAGGGTTCGATTCGAAATTCCAATCACCTGATGAAGACCGGGGCGTACAACGGTCGAAACGTCGTGGATATGGCAACGAAGATGAGGACAACAGTCCGAACAATGTCAATAGTGTAAATAATTACAATACCTCATCTCAGACATAAAGACAGCTCCTGAAGAAGGCCGGAGCGTACAACGGTCGAAACGTCGTGGATATGGCAACGGCGGTGAGGACAACAGTCCGAACAATGTAAATAGTGTAAATAATTACAATTTTATTAGAAAGTTACCAGCAATATATTTTGGTAGTTATATGACCAGCAATACATTTTGGTAGTTATATGACCAGCAATACATTTAAAAAATACCAACGATACATTTTATCATCTACGAACAATATATCTAAAAAAAATAATGGAATGTTTACCCTCATAGTAGAAAATTATGTACAAAATATATGTAGTTGAAAGCGTGAAATTGCGTTCAAGTAAGGGAAATAAGCCACTAAGACGCATCGGGTTACTAAGTGCGAAAGAATATAACAAAGAAAAACATTATTAAGGAGTGTGGCCAATAAAAGAGTAGGAATCAAGAAGACAAAGATAAGGATTGACATTGCATTTCAATTTTTGAAGATCAAAGTTGACAGGAAAGCCAGAAGCCGGAAAAGAGTTCCACAAGCGAAAATTGAGTGAGAACAATAGAAGAGTAATCAGGAAGACAGTAGATAACAATTGACATTGCATTTAAATTTTTGAAGATCAAAGTTGACTGGAAAGCAAGAAGCTGGAAAAGAGTTCCACAAGTGAAAATTGAGTGAGAACAATAGAAGAGTAATCAGGAAGACAGTAGATAACAATTGACATTGCATTTAAATTTTTGAAGATCAAAGTTGACTTGAAAGCAAGAAGCCGGAAGAGAGTTCCACAAGCGAAAATTGAGTGAGAACAATAGAAGAGTAATCAGGAAGACAGTAGATAACGATTGACATTGCGTTTATATTTTTGAAGATCAAAGTTGTCAGGAAAGCAAGAAGCCGGAAGAGAGTTCCACAAGCGAAAATTGAGCGAGAACAATAGAAGAGTAATCAGGAAGACAGTAGATAACGATTGATATTGCATTTCAATTTTTGAAGATCAAAGTTGGCAGGAATGCAAGTAGACGTGAGAGAATTCCATAAGTGAGAAGTGCGATACAAGAAATGTTAGCGTAGAACTTACGGTTACATGGAGCCACTTCAACTGTAAAATGACGAGTCCATGCCACCAATCTAACACTGCGCTTAAATTCATAAAATGTAGGTCCCATAGAAGAAAGTTCATCAAATCAGTAACTATGAAAGTATTTAAAGAAAAAGGCGCAAAGAAAGGGACATAGTATTATGAAACAAAAATAATTTGTATTCTTGTATAAAGATCAAGCGGCAACAAGTCAAAGCGACCAAAATTCTTCAAAATGGCGAATAGATTAGCCGAAATCGCTAGGAACGTGCAATCATTTGGACAATTTTGTACATGAATGTATTACCATGAAAGTATTTCTAGAAAAGCACAGGAAGGATACATTAATGCATTGAGAAAGTGACTGAAGCCGAGATGCCAGATCAGGACCGATAACATTGCTGTTTCTTTTTTGGATGTAGATGAATGTATAAAATATTTATATTCCGGCATTAAATAATCCATCGAGTTTTTTTAAGCATTTCCCAAAGCAGGAGTATCACTAACACGCAAGGAGTTACAGAGGGTAGAGAATTGTATATTTAGCAAGTCTGATTCTAGCTTGTTCGTAAGGTTCTTCATGACCTTTAAACACACTTGTAATGATGAACGAAGCAATCGTCTTTATGGTCAATAAGTGTTTTTTTTTTACTTCCTTCGCGAGATGAAGATAAAGATTAAAAAAAAAAATTTATTTGTGCTTTTCACTGTCATTTAATCTAATTGCATTCTGTGCTATGAAAAAGCTGACATCTCGACCTCAGTCTATTTCCCGCCGTCATAATGTCGATCCCCGCCGTTGTAATGTCGATTCCCGCCGTCGTAATATCGGTTCCTTTGTTCCATTTCTATAATTTCATGTTATCTGTCTTGATGAACTTTCCTCTATAGTAATCATTGTAAATATTCATTGGGGTTTCATTTTTAAAAGTTGTTATTTTTATTCTCCACTCCCTATAGCAAAATTGTACATATGGCAACTAGTTAGAGACCTGAGGTATTATGGTGACTGCAATATGATTGATAAGTAAGAATATTTTGTTTTGGTATAAGAAATACTTTGGTATGTTTTGGTCTGTAATTGTGGCTAGCTAAGTTTAAGATTAAACAGACTGAAGATCAGACTTCCTCTATTCCCCTTTTGGCCTTGTGCCACATTTTTGTGGTTTCAAAATAAATATCAATCTCTAAGTAACTAGACCAGCGTTTCTCAACAGGGGTCCCCCGGAACCCTAATGTTCCACAAAAGGTCCCTAAGGGTTCCGCGAGAACAGGTGAGAGAAGCTAATACACTTTAGACTTTTTTATTTATTTTCATATACGAAATATTACTGTTTACATTCTGTTTATATTTCGATTATAGTTATATGATATTTGTTACCTATATTTAATTTTTACGTCTGAGTTAAAATTTTTTGTGTGTGAATAAAAACTCCCTGGTGAAGTATTATAAACGAACAGTATTAATTTTATTTAGCATTACCAAAAAATTTGACAAAGAAGTATTAATTTTTCCTTAAACCAGTTATTCAAGAAGATATACTATGATATTTACCACGTGAACTACAATGAAAATAAAATGAGAAAGATATGGCATATAATTTTGTTTTCGGCTCTTGTTTTGAAACATGAGAACTCTTATGTAGCGTGTTGGAATCATATTTTTAAATAAATAATTATATCTATATATATATATATATATATATATATATATATGCTTATATATATATGCTTATATATATATATATATATATATATATATATATATATATATATGTGTGTGTGTGTGTGTGTCGAATAAATTACAGACATTATGTCTGCTAATTTTTAACAAAATCCGTTCATACTCATGAATATTCGTGGGTATGAAGGGATTTTGTTAAAAATTAGTAGTCATAATGTCTGTAATTATTCAATAGTCATGCCTAAAAGAGAATTTGCTGCCTAAACACACACACACACACACACATACATATATATGAAGAAATATAGTTTTCAGGTGTGCTATATTTATGGGATAAAGTGCTCAATACCAGAGATAGAGCATATGTAAATATAAATATAAAGTGAACATTGAAGTCAAACACACAGAGACGACAGGCTAGACGCAATCGTCAGGCCGCCTGATGATTGCGTCTAGCATCAAACAACCTGTCGCCTCTGAGTGCTGACTTCAATGTTCACTTTTATATATATATATATATATATATATATATATATATATATATATATATATATATATATATATGTATAGGATAACGATATATGCCTTTATATATATGGAACAATTTTGGAGGAAAGATATGTGACAATATGAAATAAGTTTTCGTGTGAGGCTTTGCGTCCTTTAGGATACACGCTGGACGTAGTTTATTTACGTTGATGAAACGATGTATTCGGACGAACAGGACTCGCCTAGTATTTTAAATTTAGAAAAGAAGAAAAGAAAAACACATAAGTTGCTCACCGTAAGGAGACTGGTCACAATTTTGACATAAAAATGTTACTCTAATTAAGAGAGTAAACAAATCGCTACGACAAAAAGGTTTAGAAATCGTTCGTTCATTCACAGTAAATCTGCGTCTAGGCACTTACAACATTTCACCATTCTTGGCACGTCTTCTATTATCTAGGATATTTAATTACAATGGTGATGGAAACGAAAACAAAAAGAATCTAAATGGAATTGGTTAGATTATATACCCAAACACACACACATATATATTATATATATATGTGAAAAGTTTGTGTATATAAATATAAATAAATATATATATATGTATAATTATTTATATATTATATGCGCGGTACTTATTAGAAAGCGCTCAATATCAGAGATAGAGCTAACATATTTGGTTGGATTGATGTGAGTTTGTGACCCTGGGTTTCACGTTTTTGCGATCGTCAGACAAACTAATTAATTTTTTTTTAAAATTTGGGTTTATGTAGATTGCGTGTATTGGTGTTATTATGGAAGTGGGGGAATAATCAGTTTGTCTGACGATCGCAAGCGTGAAACCCAGGGTCACAAACTCACATCAATCCAACCAAATATAATATATATATACATATTTCCACTTTGTTATATATATATATATATATATATATATATATATATATATATATATATATATATATAATTTTTTTATTATAAGATTATAATAGAAATATATTGAAATCGCTACACAAAAGAAAATTTCAAAAGCAAAGTGTTACCTGTTTTTCTAAACGATAAAGAAAATTTCAAAAGCAAGGTGTTACATCTATTTCCAAGAGATGAAGAAAATTTCAAAAAGCAAAGTGTTACTGCTTTTTCCAGAAGTAAATGTTGGGTGGGAAAACATAAGGTCAGAATGAAAAGTCTATTTTTAATCACCAGTTACTTATCATCGCCTGAAGAAGTACAATCAAAGTATTGAAACATGAAAGCTTTTGTGTAACGATTTCATCATGTCTTGATTATAATCTCTTATAATAAAAATAATAATAATAATATATTGCTCTATCTGTATTGAGCACATTTTAAAAATAAATGCTATTAAGAGTGGATGTTTACCACATCTCTTCTTTCTCTCGTTTATATATATATATATATATATATATATATATGTTCTTCAACAAGTTTATTAATATTTCTCGAATATTCAGTCCAACAGATGGAAATAAATATGCTGTTTAATAAATAAACGGGGCGTCTATTCAAATATGTGTATCCGCTAAAAAGTAACGTTTACAGCGGCAAATATCCATTCCTTCTTTAGAAAATTACTTTGTTTACGTTTGGATATGAAACTGAAGAATTTATGTTGAGAAAGATTTCGATTAAAGGTGAAGTTGTGACCTTGCATGATCAGCAAGGCTGCTCCTTGGCCGAATCGGTTAAGATACGTAGGATCTAACGACGGTTACCTTCTGCCCAAAGGGACGCAGGTTCGAGTTCTACCGGAGAGTATATATTTTTCTTTAATGACAAACTTCGAATGTTCAGGAAACGAAAATAAATAAATAAATAAATATATATATATATATATATATATATATATATATATATATATATATATATATATATATATATATATATATATATATAGGACAGTATATAATAGTACTTTGAAGGAAACTGTATTGCAGTTTTTGGCCAAGTACAATATTCACCAAGTCCGAGAACCTCCATAATACCCGGTTAAGGAAGTGGAGAACTTTCAGAGGGAAATTAGCAGGAGATAACTGATAACTGACATCCATCAAACATGGCACGTGGAACTAGAACAGTCTACCTCAGTGAGCAAAAGGTTCAGTTCGAAATTCCAATCACCTGAAGAAGGCCGAAACGTTGTGATAAATATGGCGACAAAGATGAGGACAATAGTCCGAATAATGTATATAGGTAATTATATATATATTAAATTTACATATATAGGTAATTTTTAATTTATATATATATAGGTAATTATAAAAATTTTATTTTGCGACATATATCGATAATCAGAAGTAAAAAATCTTAACGTTCTCAAAATGTTTAAATCTATGAACGCTCTAAAATATTCTTAAGGCTAAAAGTGGCGGGAAAGGAAAAAGTGGCGGGAAAGGAAAAAGTGGCGGGAAAGGTAAAAGTGGCGGGAAAGGTTAAGCTTTAAAAGAAAACGGTGAATCCAAGACTATCTGTTATTTAAAATGTTCTGTTGGCCACGATGTCCAAACTCGCTTATGAAGCGGAAAGAAATCAACACTTTTTTATGCAGCAATATCAATATTTATTCTTCAAAATAAAGTCCATCATTCTCGATGATCTTCTTCCAGCATCAGAATCTGTCCCAGATACCAGTCCACTGGCTTTGAATAAAAAAAATAAAATAAACTGTAAACAAGTTTCCTTCACTTCATGAAAAATGTTGAATCGCTGGTCGTGGAAGAAGTGTGTCATTGATCGGAATAGGCCATTGTCACTGAGCAGCATCGGGACTGTATGGTAGATGTGCAAGAATCTCAATACTATCCATCTGTTTAAACTTCTCTTTAGTCAACCTAGCGGTGTGTGGCCTCACATTGTCTTGCTGACACAAAAGCCCAACCTTTATTGACCAAAGCAGGATATACCTTCTTTAGTTTGTCGTACACGCGGATTAGCCACTGGCAATAAAGATTAGCGTTGATGACGCCACCGTGTGGAACAAGTTCGAAATGCAGGAATTCTTGGAGATTCCACCTGGCTGAGATCAAGATTTTTCTTTCTGATTCCTAAGTGAGACAAGGCATTCTGGCAAACCTAATAAATACAAAAATAATTCCTAAACAAAAAAAAATAATAATT
>CAHIKZ030000297.1:255000-260000 GCA_903632075.3 Acanthosepion pharaonis
TATATATATATATATATTTGTGTGTGTGTGTGTGTGTGAAAATTTCAGATAGAATATATTTGTAAAAAAGGCAATATTAATAAAGACATTTTATTTTGTAACAAATATTTATATTCAAGAAGATAAATATTTATACTATAGATTTTTTAAAATTTTAGAACGCTCATAAATATTCATCAGCTTGCTTGAAATACCAGGCCATTTATGAAGGACGCGACTTGACTCAATGCCTAAGAAACGAATGTAAGCACTACTTTGCATAAAAAAAATAAATCATATCAGCGCTGAATATAAGATCAGTCAAGCGAATTGACAATTTATTAATGCTATTAATGCTCTGTCTTTAATATTGAGCACTTTATTGCAAAGACTGTTTGCCTTAAATGTCTTCTCTTTCAGACTTCCACTGACTGGCAGCATTTCTGGTTTTCATTATTTTTGTCATATATATACTTAACACCTCTCGTTTTCGCTCTCGCGTAGTGATGTGTGACGTCACGAGCTGCGGTGCGATTTTCGCTTCCGCGTCTCATATACACGAGTTTGTCGTTGCTTGGAAAACTTTCATGAAACAAAAACAGACTATCATTATTGTTTTGTCCGTTAATTGATTAATATATTGAAATTTAATTGTCATCTTTGATAATGTGAATGAAATGTAATTGTCATTTTTGATAATTTTAATCCTATCTAATCTTTGATTAGATAGGATTAAAAAACATGTATCAATATGGTGATTTTCTTTCATCTTTCAATGATGATGTTATTAATCTTATCAGACAATATGAAAGGAATTTACTTAAAATAGACAAAACATGTCTATATTATTTAATGAAACATGCATCAATATATATATATATATATATATATATATATATATATATATATATATATTATATATATTCATCCACAGATAGACTGCATCGCTGTATCACAGCTCACCAATGTGGCTAAACGTTCTGATGCCTGTAGCTAGGATCAAAACCCGGTTGAATTTGCGATAGTCGGAGAATTTTGCGCACGGCAGGAAAGGTGAATTTAAGCGTATTTAGTTTTAGACAAACACACCAGTGACTGAGAGTACTCGATTCGTTTTAGCGAAGAGTATTGCATTAGTAGCAGTAATAGTCGCTGTTTACAAACTCACACTTTCTCCCCCGAGAGCTCAACCGAAATAATTTTTCAGGAGCATATATATAGTCATCCACAGACAGAATATTTCGCTGTATCACAGCTCATCAGTCTATGTATACAATTTTTTTTTTTTTAACATACAACGTGTGTTAGCACGTGCGATACCCTGACTTCATCAGCCGCCGACCAGGGGTGATCTCATGGTTTCGGTGGCTATGGCGGGACCGCCACCCCAGGTGCCACCAGCAGCATTTGCCACCGGGCAGGGTATGAAAAAAAAAAAATAATTGATCGTTCCTCTTTGCAAATTCTTAATGAAATAAATAAAACGATTGTTCCTCTTTGCAGCTTCTGTCCGTAATGAAAGTTCCTGAACGCGTTTGCCGTTATTGACGCGCTTGTAAAAATCGTTATAAACGGCTATGCAAATATTTCACCTGCGCATGTTAGGTCGTGATGATGCGCGCATAATATTTCACTAATCTTAACTTTCCTTTCTAAATTTGTCGTCGATTTGGTCGTTTTTCCTCTTTTTATCTTTTCCATTACTGGTTCAAATCACTCAAAGCAAACATATATATATATATATATATATATATGTGTGTGTGTGTGTGTGTGTGTGTGTGTGTGTGTGTGCAAGTATATTGAAAATAGGAAAGAACCGTTACGTTAATAATCAGAAGTTCTTTAGTAATTTTGTTTTTGTTTAAAAAAAACAGCGCTCGATAGACAAGTAGAGCCTATAATAAAATTTAATTTTTTAAAAAATACGTTTCCATCGCTACATAGGAATTGACATGTTTTAAAACAGCAGCTAAAAGCTTCCAATTCAGTTTTAGAAATTAAATTAAAATTAAAGTACCTAGTTCTGTTTCATCCTCAAGCGAATTTTGAAATAAATAATTTTTAAATTTACGTAACTTTATAAGCATATACATTCATAATATTCGTTTCTATAGATATGGAGAAAACCAACCATTCTAATAAGGGGCCTTAGGGTATTCATTTTCACTGACAACTATTGTATCAATATATTAGTTACTTTCGAAAAGATGACAAAGATGAGGACAATAGTCCGAATAATGTAAATAGTTTACGTAATATCTCATGTTAGATATATAGACAGATACTGAAGGGCCGAAACGTTGTAATAAATATGGCGACAAAGATGAGGACAATAGTCCGAATAATGTAAATAGTGTACATAATACCTCATCTCAGAAATATAGACAGATACTGAAGGGCCGAAACGTTGTGATAAATATGGCGACAAAGATGAGGACAATAATCCGAATAATGTAAATAGTGTACATAATATCTCATCTTATAAATATAAACAGATACTGAAGGGCCGAAACGTTGTAATAAATATGGCGACAAAGATGAGGACAATAATCCGAACAATATAAATAGTGTACATAATACCTAATCTCAGAAATATGGACAGATAATGAAGGGCCGAAACGTTGTGATAAATATGGCGATAACGATGAGGATAATAGTCCGAATAATGTAAATAGTTTACGTAATATCTCATATTAGATATATAGACAGATACTGAAGGGCCGAAACGTTGTAATAAATATGGCTACAAAGATGAGGACAATAGTCCGAATAATGTAAATAGTGTACATAATACCTCATCTCAGAAATATAGACAGATACTGAAGGGCCGAAACGTTGTGATAAATATGGCGACAAAGATGAGGACAATAATCCGAATAATGTAAATAGTGTACATAATATCTCAACTCAGAAATATAAACAGATACTGAAGGGCCGAAACGTTGTAATAAATATGGCGACAAAGATGAGGACAATAATCCGAACAATATAAATAGTGTACATAATACCTAATCTCAGAAATATAGACAGATACTGAAGGGCCGAAACGTTGTGATAAATATGGCGATAAAGATGAGGATAATAGTCCGAATAATGTAAATAATGTACATAATATCTCATCTCAGAAATAGAGACAGATACTGAAAGGCCGAAACGTTGTGATAAATATGGTACTAAAGTTGAGGATAATAGGCCGAATGATGTAAATAGTGTACATAATACCTCATCTCAGAAATATAGACAGATACTGAAAGGCCGAAACGTTATAATAAATATGGTGACAAAGATGAGGACAATAGTCCGAATAATGTAAATAGTGTACATAATACCTCATCTCAGAAATATAGACAGATACTGAAAGGCCGAAACGTTATGAGAAATATGGTACCAACGTTGAGGATAATAGGCCGAATGATGTAAATAGTGTACATAATACCTCATCTCAGATATATAGACATATACCAAAGAATGTATCTCGTCTGAGCACTTTCCATGGTAATAGCGATAGCGCAGCCAGAGGCCTGCTAGGTATTGTCTGGTTGTAGGATGAAAAATAATTTGTCATCCACAGGGACGCGGAGACCTTTGTGGACCCTATTATTAAGAATTTATTTGCGGTTGTAATTAAATACTGTTTTATTTTAACATTGAAGTCTTGAGTTATACTTAATTATTAACTGCCACCGTACGTCACAAAAGAAATGTGTTGTAGAGTAGAAAATAATTTGTCACCCGCAAGGACGAGGAGACGTCTTGGGACTCTGTCTAGACTGGCAAGTGAAGACAAGACGGTTCCTGCCAATATATGCCCCAAAGTACTCCATTTTAGACTTAATCTATCTCTTGTAAAGTTAAGAAAGACAGGTATTTAAGGAGACCGTACAGGGGACGGCCAATTATTCCAGTATCTTTAGTAATGTATTGTATGTAATAGAGCCACTTGATCTGCAAGAAGAGATGCAGCCATGTTTAAGATTGAATAATTTTGTTTTCTGCGGCCGTCCCAAAATATTTCGGATTTAATGCCATTGTATTTATTCTGTCTGTTCACTTTTGGGTAAAAGCCGCCAAAATGCAATTTGCGTGTCGACAAACTTTCGTGTCATGAATGTCGGGAACATGAAAGCTAAACAAAGATTTTTCATGACGAAAGCTGCTCTTCATTTTAATAAATCAGTTTATTTTCTCTCTATGGACTTTATTTTAAAAGTCAGGATGCGCAATATGTTATCTTCGGTTAGGTTGCTTAACTGTGCGCCATATCAACCTCTTTGGTTCTATTTAATGTCGAATAGAGGTCTTAAAAAGCAAAAACCAGAACGAATTAATAGATAGACATAGGTCTGTGTGGTGTAGACATACCTCTCCGAAGCAGGAGAAGGCGAATTGTTTGTACATGTGTTTGTAGATATCATAGACCTGCAAGGCGAACTTCGGCAAATCAATATTGAAGTGATACAGCGCATGCGTTATCGGCGAGAACGAGGCTAACACAAGTGCGAAATCTCGGTTTGTTGCCCGAGACCGAGGAAGGATTAAACGAGCTGACATTTTGTTTCAGGGGAGTTTTGTTCTTTGAGACTGGAGGAAGTTAAACCCGTGTTCCAGAGAAAGAGCGATAATACTATTGTTTACGGTGTGCAGGAAACAGAGTCCTGAGCGAAGCGTTGTTTTGGTTTCCACGTTAGCTGTCAGCGTGAACAGATTCGAGGGGGAATTTATTTTTCTTACCACCCAAATTTCGTTTAAATCTCACAGTCTGGTTTCTACTATAGAGCTACAAAACGGGTACATTCAATCAGTTTTCCCTAGAGTGACTTGACTGGATATAGTTACAGTTTATACAACAATAAAAAAAAGACATTGATCTGGTTTACACTAGAGGCAAAGATGTACATATGTTGCATATCCCCACCCCTTATCGTGGGTGTGTCTTGAACGACGGGGCCGATTCGATAATAAAGTTGCATTCTTCTTTCTCGGCTGGTGATTGTTAGTCCTTTTGTTCGGAGATAAAAGGT
>CAHIKZ030000297.1:265000-272500 GCA_903632075.3 Acanthosepion pharaonis
CCCAAGAAAGATCTTCCTGACGATTCCATCTGCCTACGCGTTCGCTGGTCCGACCATGTGTCTTTGAGTACTTTCTTTTTCGAATGCCTTATTGATTGTCAGCCGTCCAAAAGAGGGACGAACCATTTAGCTTTGTATCTTTATTCAAATGATTGTCCAGAAATCGAGAAGAGACATCGCTGGGATAAACGCATTTGGTTAGCTTCACTGAACAAGCGGCCAAAAGAAACGACCACTGGTCATGGTATTAGCCTTCGCTGGGATTAGACATACGCTAAGCAGTAAGGAGAAGAAGAAGAAGAAGAAAAAGAAGAAGAAGAAGAAGGGGAGGCGAAGAAAAAGGAAGAGGGGAAGAAGAATAAAATAAAGAAGAAGAAAAAAGAGGAGAAGGAGGAAGAGGAGGAGAAGAAGGGGAGAAGAAAAAGGAAGAGGAGGAGAAAATTAAAATGAAGAAGAAAAAGGAGGAGGAAGAGGAGCAGAAGAATAAAAATGTGTACGAAGATAAAGAAGAAGAAGAAGAAGAAAGCAACCGAAAAAGATGAAGGGAAAAGCGTCGGAAAAAGAAGCAGAAGGCGGTTGATGAAGAAATGAAAAAAAACTGGTTAAGAAGAAGACGCAGAAGAGTGGCCACAGAGGAAGAAAAAGAAGAAAAAAAGAAGGAGATTGAAGAGGAAAGGAAAGAACTATTGAAGAAGAAGAAGAAGATAATGATTGAAAAAGAAGGAAGAAAAGAAAAAAGCGACTGAAAAAGAAGAAGGAAAAAGAAAGAAAAAGCGGCGGAAAAAGAAGGAACAGAAAGCAATAGATGAAGACGGAACAAAAGAAAATAGCGACTGAGTAGAAGAAAGTGGCTAAAAGAAAAAGAAGAAAAAGGTGACTGAAGAAGAAGAAGAAGAAGAAGAAGACGTAGAATAAATAGAAGTAGGCGATTGAAAAAGAAGGAAAAAAGAAAACAGCGACTGAAGAAGAAGAAGACGGCTGTTGAATGAGAAGGCAGGGAATAGAGCGACTGAAGAATAAGTAGAAGAAGAAAACGGCTAAAGAAGAAGTAGAAAGTGACTGAAGAAGATGAAAAAGAAGTGAAAAAAGAAAAAGAAAGAAATAAAGAAGAAAGCGACTGAAGAAGAGGAAGACGAAAAAGAAAGAGCCTGTAAAAGAAGATGAAGGCGATTGAAGAAGAAAGAAGAAAAATGAAAGCGACTGAAGAAGAAGAAGAAGAAGAAGAAGAAGAAGAAGAAGAAGAAGAAGAAGAAGAAGAAGAATGGGGGAAAATGAGAAATAGGCTGGAGAAAAGAGATAAAAGCGGTTGAAGAAATAGAAAAGAAAAAAGAAAAGGAAGTTTATTGAAGAAGGAATAAAAGAAGAAAGAAGAAGAAGAAGAAGAAGAAGAAGAAGAAGAAGAAGAAGAAGAAGAAGAAGAAGAATGGGGGAAAATGAGAAATAGACTGGAGAAAAGAGATAAAAGCGGTTGAAGAAATAGAAAAGAAAAAAGAAAAGGAAGTTTATTGAAGAAGGAATAAAAGAAGAAAGAAGAAGAAGAAGAAGAAGAAGAAGAAGAAGAAGAATGGGGGAAAATGAGAAATAGACTGGAGAAAAGAGATAAAAGCGGTTGAAGAAATAGAAAAGAAAAAAGAAAAGGAAGTTTATTGAAGAAGGAATAAAAGAAGAAAGAAGAAGAAGAAGAAGAAGAAGAATGGGGGAAAATGAGAAATAGACTGGAGAAAAGAGATAAAAGCGGTTGAAGAAATAGAAAAGAAAAAAGAAAAGGAAGTTTATTGAAGAAGGAATAAAAGAAGAAAGTTGTTGAAGAAGAAGAAGAAGAAGAAGAAGAAGAAGAAGAAGAATGGGGAAAATGAGAAATAGGCTGGAGAAAAAGAGATAAAAGCGGTTGAAGAAATAGAAAAAAAAAAGAAAAAGGAAGTTTATTGAAGAAGGAATAAAAGAAGAAAGTGGCTGAAGAAGAAGAAGAAGAAGAAGAAGAAGAAGAAGAAGAAGAAGAATGGGGAAAATGAGAAATAGGCTGGAGAAAAGAGATAAAAGCGGTTGAAGAAATAGAAAAAAAAAAAAGAAAAGGAAGTTTATTGAAGAAGGGATAAAAGAAGAAAGTGGCTGAAGAAGAAGAAGAAGAAGAAGAAGAAGAAGAAGAAGAAGAAGAAGAATGGGGAAAATGAGAAATAGGCTGGAGAAAAGAGATAAAAGCGGTTGAAGAAATAGAAAAGAAAAAAAGAAAAGGAAGTTTATTGAAGAAGGAATAAAGAAGAAAAAGAAGAAAAGAAGAAGAAGAAGAAGAAGAAGAAGAAGAAGAAGAAGAAGAATGGGGAAAATGAGAAATAGACTGGAGAAAAAGAGATAAAAGCGGTTGAAGAAATAGAAAAGAAAAAAGAAAAGGAAGTTTATTGAAGAAGGAATAGAAGAAGAAGAAGAAGAAGAAGAAGAAGAAGAAGAAGAAGAAGAAGAAGAATGGGGGAAAATGAGAAATAGGCTGGAGAAAAGAGATAAAAGCGGTTGAAGAAATAGAAAAGAAAAAAGAAAAGGAAGTTTATTGAAGAAGGAATAAAAGAAGAAAGTGGTTGAAGAAGAAGAAGAAGAAGAAGAAGAAGAATGGGGGAAAATGAGAAATAGACTGGAGAAAAGAGATAAAAGCGGTTGAAGAAATAGAAAAGAAAAAAGAAAAGGAAGTTTATTGAAGAAGGAATAAAAAAGAAAGAAGAAAGAAGAAGAAGAAGAAGAAGAAGAAGAAGAATGGGGAAAATGAGAAATAGACTGGAGAAAAGAGATAAAAGCGGTTGAAGAAATAGAAAAGAAAAAAGAAAAGGAAGTTTATTGAAGAAGGAATAAAAGAAGAAGAAGAAGAAGAAGAAGAAGAAGAAGAAGAAGAAGAAGAAGAAGAAGAAAACGAATAAAAAAGAAGGCAGAAACAAAGAAAGCGACTGAAGAAGAAAAACAGAGAAAGCGAATGAAGAAGGAAGAAGAAGAAAGCGGCCGGAGAAAGAAAAAAAAAAGAAAATGAAGCAATGTCATGGAAATAACTTGATGTTTTCGAGGTGGTGTCTAAAATGGCCATTTTTTATTTAAGAAGACGTTCTTGCTACAAAATACTTCTCCTTCGACAGACATATGAAAAATATGGATATAAAGGAAATATGAAAATAGTACAGAGCGTTAACGCCTAACAAAACACGTAGGTTAGTAACTTCTTTTAGTTTAATGCAATTAAAAGCTAGCAATATTTTGTAAACAAAATGCTCGATATTAAATAATAGTGCATTAATACATAAAAAAAAACAACGTTCAAACGATTTATGTATTGGACTTTTCGCGGCTACATTGTTCATTATATGAAGAGCGTACATTACAGATAGATAGATAGATAGATATGAAGAGAATTTTCTTTTTTCAACCACTTTCTTCTTCTTCCTTCTTTAAATGCAATGCCAATCGTTATCTACTGTCTTCCTGATTACTCTTCTATTGTTCTCACTCAATTTTCACTTGTGGAACTCTTTTCCGGCTTCTTGCTTTCCTCTCAACTTTGATCTTCAAAAATTGAAACGCAATGTCAATCGTTATCTACTGTCTTCCTGATTACTCTTCTATTGTTCTCACTCAATTTTCGCTTGTGGAACTCTCTTCCGGCTTCTTGCTTTCCTGTCAACTTTGATCTTCAAAAATTTAAATGCAATGTCAATCGTTATCTACTGTTTTCCTGATTACTCTTCTATTGTTCTCACTACTTGATAATGTTTTTCTCTTTCGTATATTCTTTTACACTCAGTAACAACCCCCTTGCGTATTAGTGTTTTTGATGCCTTGATTGGGATGAAATGATTAAGAAATATTCATATATATATATATATATATATATATATATATATATATATATATATAAAAGTGAATATTGAAGTCAACACTCTAGCGTGAAACAGCCTGTCGCCTCTGAGTGCTGACTTCAATGTTCACTTTATATTATATTTACATACGTTCTATTATTGAGCACTTTATCCCGTAAATATAGCAAACATTAAAACTATATTTCTTCATATATATGTGTGTGTGTGTGATTAATATATATATATATATATATATATATATATATATATATATATATATATATATATATATATATATATATATATATATATATATATATATATTAAGAAATGGACAAAAGTCCGACAATTTATTTATTAAAGACATTTTTTATGCCATAGAAAATATTCGTCCGTATAGGATGCAGGTTCGAATCCTGTCAAAGGACGAATATTTTCTATGAAAATTTCTCGGACATTCAGGCCGGTAAATGTTATTTAATACTGTTTATTATAAACAGAGCATTTACTTAAATACTTGTATCTATAAAAAGAATGTTATAAAATCATATTTGGTGGCTGTCACAGCAACCATTGTCAATGGACAACCCTAGCTGGGAACCGTGATGCCTGGCGTCTCATCACCAACCATGCTGTCTCGTTCTTTAAAAATAACCGCAGGGTCGCTCTCGGGTACAAAACGCAGAGGAGGAAGTACTGCAACGCTATACAATCGAGCCCAGTTCGGACTTTCAGCTGTAACTGCTGTGACCATGTACGCCTGTCTGGCATTGGACTTATTTGTCACAATCGTGCTTGCAAGAGACGTGGACAGACTCCCGCTTGGTCATTATTCTCTGAAGCCTAACCATGAGGATGATGATAAAAATATATTATCTAATACCCGATTCCAGTTTCCGTATGAAATTCTATTGAATATTTTATTCTGGCAACGTTCCCTCCAATAAGAACATCATCAGGTTTATGGTAAAAAGAGAAATGTAGCATCTACTTCATGTATATATATATATATATATATATATATATATATATATATATATATATATATACTAGCAGTAGAGCCCGGCGTTGCCCGGGGATGTAACAGTAAGAGACAGATCAAGTATCAACCATCATAAAGACTGAAAAATAAAATTGACAAAGATTATTGTTTAAGGTTGACGGACACGCATGTCTTAATTAGTTTTTTTTTTTTTTACGAATTGGTCAAACCTGAAACTCAAATAAAAAACATTGTTTTCAATCATTATGAGTCTACCGATTGAATAGAATTTTTTTTATAAACAATTGTCTTGTAAATGGAATATTTAAAGCATTCTGAATGTAAAAATAAAGAAAAAAGTGTGCAAGACAATAAGAAACACTACCTGCTAAAATAAAGTGAAGTTTTGTTGAAATTGGTTGAAAAATATAGGAAATCCGATCCCATATATAAATGAACACACAGACACAAAAACAACCTGGCTTTTATAAGTATAAATCGATATGAGTTGTCCCCCTTTCATTCTCGCGATTAATCGTGTTTTCAAATTGATTTCGTGCAAAAACAATTGTGTTTTTCCAACTTTTGGCGCTATTAGAACCACCGCAAGGTAATTTTGCGTAGTCCTGTGAAGTTTCGTTGAAATCAGTTGAAAAAATGTAGGAAATCCGATCCCATATATAAACGTACACACACACACACACACACACACACACACACACACACACACACACACACACACAATCTGGTTTTTAATAATAAATATATATATATATATATATATATATATATATATATATATATATATATATATATATATCTCAAACACTAATATTCCATGGTTATAATTAATTACATTGAAATCGTAATCACGATCAATTCCTTAGACCTACAAATTCAAAAGTTTTTAAATTTGTAGGTCTGATGATTTGGATCGTTATTTGATTCCAATGTAATAAATTATAACCATGAAATATTAATGTTTGAGCCTTTATATATTATATTCTTACTCTGTCTTGGATATTGAGTTCTACCTGGATTTTATCCTCTTGAAATTTATATATATATATATATATATATATATATATATATATATATATATATATATATATATATATATATTGACCACGAATATTATCTATCTATCTATCTATTTAAAAGATATGTTTTGTGGTACAAAACGTTATGACTGCCATGAAAAGACAAAATTTATTTTTATTACCACTCATGAAGATAATAGATTAAAAGTAAAACTGAAAAACGGGCGAGCTAACCGGTTTCGAACCTCGCTCAACAGAGTTAAAGCGAGGTTAATAAATTATAATAGAATCATCACTAAAAAAAGTGGACAATATGTATTGAAATATATATATATATATATATATATATATATATATATATATATATATATATAATGCTTAGATGGAAATTAGTTGGAGGCCCAATACGAAGTCATTCTGTTTACACATAAAGGGCTTCAACGATAAAATATAAATGGCCTCCAACACTTTCAAGAGGTAATTCGAATGGGGCTTTCTAAGAATGGTAAATGAGTCCTAACTGAAACTAGTAACACAATTATGGCTATTTATTAGGTGTTCTGCGATGGAAGACCCGGATGTATTGGTAAGAATGTCTGAAGAAGGGCACTTAAGATTGCGGATTTTCGTTGGAACGTGTTGCTTTATTCTGACATGCAGCCTTTGAGTCGTTCTCCCTATGTAGTGAGAACCACAGCTATATTTAAAGAAATAAATCAAAGAACTATTATGATGTGGAGGTAGAACGTCCTTACGCATGCACTGAAGGACAGGCTTGGCAGAGAAAACCATACGAGTGTTAGCAGCATATATATATATATATATATATATATATATATATATAAGTAACGAAAATCTTGGTAATCCGTATGGATAATCCCAAGGAGGATGAAATCCAAAGAGATCAATGTTAAGTCAAAGCGAATAATTTGATTTAAAGAAAAACTGACCACATTAAGGCTCCATTTGTAATAATTTATTTTACCAGAGAATTTTCTTTTTCTCTGGATCTTCAGACTTCACTTTCAAAAGGTGAAACGAAAAATGAATTTAGATTTTAAACTTTTGACCTGCAGTATGAAGCTTATATAAGTTGACATAGAAGATGGTGAGAAATGGCGTGAGAGACATGGTCGAGTTTAGAGAGGGAAGGGAGAGTTTTAAAATTTCTTTTTATATTTCTTTTTGTTATAATAATTAATATTGTGGAAAGAGGAGGTAGGGATCAGACATTAACCAAATGGTATGCTGGCTATATATATATATATATATATATATATATATATATATATATATATATATTTGGTAATCATTTTAATCTTAAACATAGGTTATGGAACACCAAAGACGTGTCTCTCAGAGTAAAGATCGACATATACATAATCAGTTCACAACCCTTCTCTGTGGTACTGAATCTTGGACCCTATACAGCAAGCACATAAATCAAGTTGACGCCTTTCTCACGCGCTGCCTTTGTGCCATGTGTGATATAAAATGGGATGACAGGGTCAAGAATAGTGCAGTACTGAAGAAATGTAACAACATCCCAGGCATTGAAACCATTCTAGCAAAGATACAACTTATGTGGGATGGTCATGTTGTGAAAATGGATGAACATAAGCTTCCAAAGAAGGTGCCGTATGGACAA
>CAHIKZ030000297.1:275000-297500 GCA_903632075.3 Acanthosepion pharaonis
TGGTTGGCGTGAGTGTGTGCCTGCGCACGCGCGTGCGTGTGTGTATGTGCGCGCGTGCATATGACTGTCTGCACTCCCGTGCGCTGATATGTCAAGTGGCATAATGCAGTTGCGCAGCGGGTGGGGAGGAGGATACGAGTGGAGGGATGCGCAAAACGTTCTGTTCCCCTTAGCAAATAATCTCATTAAAAACATTCATAGACATCACTTGTTCCTCTCTCTCTCTCTCTCTCTTTATTTTCCCTTCTTCTTCTCATTTCTTCTTCTTCTTCTTCTTCTTCTTCTTCTTCTCTTCCTTTTTCGTCGCCTTATTCTTCACCTCCCCTTCTTCTTCTCACCCTGCTTCTTATTTTCTTCGTCGTCCTCCTCCTCTTTCTTCTTCTTCGCCTACACCTTCTTAATCTTCTCGTCCACTTCCTCCTCATCCTTCTTCTTCTTCTTCTTCACCTCCCCTTCTTCTTCTTCTTCTTCTTCTTCTTCGTACACATTCTTATTCTTCTGCTCCTCTTCCTCTTCCTTCTTCTTCTTCATTTTATTCTTCTCCTCCTCTTCTTTCTTCTTCTTCTCCCCTTCTTCTTCTTCTTCTTCTTCTTCTTCTTCGAGTACACCTTCTTATTCTTCTCCTCCTCTTCATCCTTCTCCTCCTTTTCTTCTTTATTTTATCCTTCTCCCCCTCATCCTTTTTCTTCTTCTTCTTCTTCTTCTTCTTCTTCTTCTTCTTCTTCTTCTCGTACACCTTCTCCTCCTCTTCCTGCCCCTCCCCCTCCTTCTTCATTTTATTCTTCTCCTCCTCTTCCTTTTTCTTCTTCTTTTTCTTCGCCTCCCCTTCTGCTTCTTTTTCTTGTTGTCAATTTCAAGTTTAACTCCAGATATAAAATGGTCTAGACTAGAATATATCTCGCTAAGGCCAGAATGATGTCCGCTTTTTATCCTTTATCCGATGTAATATGTATATTATTCCATCCACAGATACAATAAATAAGACCTGCACAAAATACGGCCCTCGAATCACATGTATCCCGCAGGACGACGCGGTACTCAAAAGCCATTTTTTTTGTGTTCATCAGAATAAAATTTGGCGACTCATCGCATAAAAATTATTTCAGTTTTGTTAAGTGGCCTGTCTTTAAATCAAAAAACATCTCACTTTCTATATATCTTATTAAACATTTTGTATCTTAACCATTTTTAAACTCCGTAGAAAAAAAAAGACATTTCTCACCATCCCTCACCCTCTGTACCCATTTCTATTGCACTCATAAACAATAATATACTCCTACGACCCTCGGCTAAGTTTTTGCGCTCAGTGTGGTCCTTAAATAATGCTGTGTCGCACGGGTGGGCCCAGATGGGCTAACTTTAGAAATAGAGGTATGATGATGTATAATTTGGCCCAATCTGTTTCTGATAGATGAATAAGATATTTCTGGAAGTGTATGGCCAAGATGAGTTCATAAAAGGTGAGATTTCTAAAAAAAAAAATTGAGTGTTTGTGGGTGGGATTGTCTTTATTTCGGCATTGCCGTCCCGATGTACAAAAATCGAATGATTGACACGAAGGAGGAAGGTTTTGAAAATTCTGAAAGGTTTTAAGCAATACACCTTTGATTGTGGTAACTTATGTTGTATGGATCTTAACCATTTTTTAAAATTTATCTAATGAATTAGAGCAAGAAAATGGCTGCATTTTGAGAAAAATCGGACCAATTTTCGCCCAATTTTGGGTGAAAATCAGCCAAGATAATATTTGATTCTATTTTGATGGTATTCACAAGTTAATATCCTGTCTGTAACCCCAAAATAGTAATATTACAAGCATTTACATCTATTTGAAGTCTAAATTTTAATTCTAGCATACACACAAAATTTACGGTCTCTGAAATAAAATTTGACCCTGCATTAAAGAAAGAAGGGCCAAGGGTCACACGGCAAACCGAAAAGATTCTAAATGGGCTTAGCTTGAATTTTACAAAAAGTATATACTTTGGTATGTGAATCTCAGCCATTTTTGATATATTTGCTAAAAATAGTGCAATTTCAGAGAAAAAGCAGACATATTCTCAACAAATTTTGTAGCAATTCTGATTTTACTTTCTCAAAATCTGAAGGAATTCATCATGAGTAGATGTTTTTTCCAATCAGAATTCAATTATATGGTATTCAATGTTAGAAAAATGGTATTTTACCCAATCAGGATCACCCATCGAGAAACGGTGTTTCAAGGATATGTCCGTTGAGCTTTATAACAAATGCACATCCAACGTTCTTAGGTACTGGGCTTCGGTGATCGTACGAGAACCGGTATTTCAACGTGATATGGCCGTTAGCACTTTATACCAAATGCACATCCAATCACCTGCTATTCCCAAGCGGTCACCCATCTAGGTACTGGGCAGGCTCGACGTTGCTTAACTTCGGTGATCGTGCGAGAAACGGTGTTTCAACGTGATATGTCCGTTAGCACTTTATAACAAATGCACATCCAATCACCTGCTATTCCCAAGCGGTCACCCATCTAGGTACTGGGCAGGCTCGACGTTGCTTAACTTCGGTGATCGTACGAGAACCGGTGTTTCAACGTGATATGGCCGTTAGCACTTTATACCAAATGCACATCCAATCACCTGCTATTCCCAAGCGGTCACCCATCTAGGTACTGGGCAGGCTCGACGTTGCTTAACTTCGGTGATCGTACGAGAACCGGGTGCACTTTTACCAAAACATCCAATCACCTGCTAATCCCAAGCGGTCACCCATAGGTACTGGGCGTTCGACATTGCTTAACTTCGGTGATCGTACGAGAACCGGTGTTTTTATATCCAAATGCGGTCACCCATCATCCAATCAACGATATGGCCGTTAGCACTTTAACCAAATCATCCAATCCCCTGCTAATCCCAAGCGGTCACCCATCTAGGTACTGGGCCGGCTCGACGTTGCTTAACCTCGGTGATCGTACGAGAACCGGCGTTTCAACGTGATATGGCCGTTAGCACTTGATACCAAATGCACATCCAATCCCCTGCTAATCCCAAGCGGTCAAACCGGTGTTTCAACGTGATATGGCGGTAAACCTTTTGTTTAGAAGAAGATGATGATGATGACAATGTGAGAATTTTCTCACCATCCGCTTCTCTGTAGATGCTTCTGCCTCACTCATGCTGAGTTATTAACTCTAAAAATATACTCCTGCAGCCTGCAGCTAATTTTCTGAAATCATGTTAGCCCTTCGCTGCTTTTAAATGTGCAAGTCTGGCCTAAGGTCATAGTTCGAATGTGAATTTGAAACATCGCGTCTGTAATTCGACGAATGCCCCACAAACAAAGCCACGAGTTTGGTAAAATTAATGAATATATACAGAAGCCAGAAAACAATTGAGACAAAGTTAGTGGTTAAGTAGGTTTGCTTTGCTTTGGTTTACGGCATATCAACCTCCATGGGTCATCTAATACCAACTAATTTCCTGGTATTTTTTTGCAGTGTCAAAAATCTATTTCTGGTAATATTTTTTTCTTTAAAACTTATTTCTGGTAATAATTTTTTACAAAGAATTTCTGGTATTAAAACTCATTTTTTTTCACACTTTCATAATGCTTTTTACCTCAGTTTCTGTTTGCCCATGGCTGGGACCCTAACAGGTGCTACCACTCCGGATCAGGGTGGACCTGGGAACATCAGCAATTAAGAGGTGGTTCCACGCCCCTCAAAACCTCCTGATCAGAGGCCTTGCTGTTGGACATAGTCTATCGTCTTACCCAGGACGCGGATGTAGCTTATCGTCTTAACCTGGACGTGGGCGTAGTTTATCGTCCTACCCAGGGACGGTTAGTGGTTAGTTGGTTGGTCGATAGCAAAGTAAATAGTGATGAAGATCTTTTTTATCGGCTGAGAATGACGATAATCTGGGACGGGGTCTGGTTGCGATTAAAAATGGCACGGTTGCTGAGCAAACGATTCAAATCAATTTAGATTCTTACAAGTAAAAACTAGAATTAGTCCAATAGGATTGATGAAACGATAAAAGATGAACGGGATTCAAAAAGACAGAAGATGGCGGTTGACGTTGCATTTCAATTTTTTAAGGATTGTAGTTTTCAGGGAAGCAAAGGAACCGAAGGGAGTAAGGAAATTGATACTTAGTGATTTCTGCCTGCATTAGCTTGTGCCACTAAAAGAAAAAAAAATGCAAAACAGTTTAGCACCCGTCTATATGTCTGAGATGAGGTATTATGTACATTATTCGGACTATTGTCCTCATCTCTGTAATAAATATGGCGACAAAAATGAGGACAATAGTCCGAATAATGTAACTAATCTTAGCAACCTTGGTGTAAAGAATGCATGTTCACGGGAGAAAGTTAATCAAAGAGGAGACCAGAACGTTGCTCGAGAGATTAAAAAAGGATAAGAAGAGAGAGAGAGAGAGAGAGAGAGAGAGAGAGAGAGAGAGGGGGGGCTATTAACAGAGAGATGATGATGATGATGATGATGATGATGAGCAGAGCGACAAGGAAGTGGGGGAAGAAAAAAAATCCTTGATGTATTTTTGAAAGATTCGGAAATAGCTGAAGAGGAAGGACCCTGAATGGTCGACGAGGATCATTTGTATGCAAATGCCAGGAGGAATCAACTAAAGAAGAAGAAGAAGAAGAAGAGGAAGAAGAAGAAGAGGAAGAAGAAGAAGAGGAAGAAGAAGAAGAAGTGGCAGAAGAAGAATAAGGTGAAAGGGTAGAAGAAGAAAAAGTAAAATAAAGCTGTTGAATTATTATTATTAGTAGTAGTAGCTGTAGAAGAAGAAGAAGAAGAAGAAGAAGAAGAAGAAGAAGAGCAAAGGAAGAAAGCAACAAAAGAAGAAGAAGAAAACTGTTGAAGAAGAATGAATAAAAGAATAAGATGACAAAAAAGAAAACCAACTTAAAAAGAAAAAAAGAAGAAAGCAACAGGAGAAGAAGAAGAAAAAGAAGTTGCCGAAGAACAAAGCGGTTAAAGTAGTAGAAAGAAGGAAAGAAGAAGAAACCTATTGAAAAAGGAAGAAAAGAAGGAAGGAGCTGGAGACGAAAAAGAAGAATTCGACGGAAGAAGAAAAAGAAGAAAGCAGTTGAAGTTGTAATAGAATTAGAAGAAGAAGGAGAAGAAGAAGGAGAAGAAGAAGAAGAAGAAGAAAGGGATTAAAGAAGATGGAATAAAAAAAGAAAGTGATCGAAGAAGAAAATAAAGTGGCTGAAGAAGAAGAATAAGAATAATAAGCAAATGACTGAAGAAAGAAGAAAAGAAGGAGAAAGTAGTAGTAGTAGTAGTAGTAATAGTATTAGAAGAAGAAGAAGAAAAAGAAGAAGAAGAAGAAGAAGAAAACGATTGAAGGAGTAAAAGAAGAAAGCGATTTAAGTAGAAGAAAAAAGGAGGAGAAAGTAGTAGTAGTATTAGAAGAAGAAGAAGACGAAGTAGAAAACGAATGAAAAATGGCGATAACAAGCAGTACTACTACTACTACTACTACTACTACTAGAAGAAGAGGGAGAAGAAGAAGAAGAAGAAGAAAACGAATGATGAAGAAGGAAAAAAACAAGGAGAAAGTACTAGTAGTTGAAAAAGTAGAAGAAAAAGAATGAAGAAGAAAGCAGCTGAGGAAGAAGAAGAAAAAGAGGAAGAATAAAATGAATAAGAAAACGATTGAAAAAGAAGGAAGAAAAGAAGGAAAATATTATTATTATTAGTAGTAGTAGTAGTAGTAGTAGCATTAGGAGGAGCCATATTTTTCTTCAATTCCAGTAACTGTTCTTGATTTCCAAACACGAAACTTTAATCCACTCGGACTCGATCGACCAAAACCAAAATCTAAACCCAAACAAAGAGCCAGATAATCTTTTTCTTTTCCAGTGTCCTCATCCGCCATTTTGATTTTAGCTTTCCCGCCTTTCTGAGTTACATCGTTCAGGCCGACATTTCTTTTTATTTATTTCTAGTTTTATCTTTATTTTTTTTTTTGGTCGGGATTTTTTTACTTAGTGCATTTTTTGAAGAAGTTATTTTCATGCCTACTGGGATGACGGCTTTTTTTTTTTTTTTTTTTTTTTGACAGAAATAATACAAACAGGAAAAACAAAAACTGAATTGCAGCAAGAATGAATAAATGAATGTAAAAAGAAAAAAAAGATTAATAAGACAGAAGAAACATTGAAATAACAAAAAGAAAGGAAATGTATGAATGAGAAAATTAAGAATAAAGAAAAAAAAAAAAAATACCAGAAGGACGAATATAAAGGAAAGGTCTGTTTTTGGCGGTATTTTCTACGAGTAAATCTGGAATATAAAATTAATAAATAAATAAAAGAAAAAGAACAACAATGTAAACGAATGACATTAAACATATAATAAAATGGAGGAGAAGACTTAAAAAAAGAATTTATAAAAGAAAAATGTGGACATAAAGAAAAATATTAATTGAAATGATCTGATCTTTGTTGTTAATTTTCCAACGTTTCGGTCGTGGTCTCTCCGGACTTCATCAGGAGTCTGTCAATCCGGGTGACCTTTAGAAAACTCCTTATTTAAATTTTTAGGTAAATTGTTCCGCTATCCATATTCAAGGATACCTTTTAATAATTCCCCTCCCCCCACTAACCAAGACGATTAAGCCACTAAGACGCAAAGGTTTACTGAGTGTGAAGGAAACTGAGAAAAGGTTAATGAGTAGGAAGAACAATAAAAGAAAAAAATATTCAAAGCGATAGAAGATGAGGATTTAAACTTTTGAAGATTGTAGTTTACAGGAAAGCAAGAAGCCAGAAAAGAGTTCCACAGGCGAGAAGTGCAAGAAAAGAAACTATTTGAATGGAACTTACGGTTGCAACTAGCTAGTTTATTTACGATAAGACCTAACTTCCAATCTAGTATTACGTTTAATTTTTTTGAAGTCGATGTACCTAAGAGGAAAACTCAACAGAACAATTGCTACCGAAATATTTATAGAACACGCCTAGGTGGGAAATTGGGTGAAGTCGAGATGCCAGGTTAGAAATGATAACATTGCTGATTCATTTTTGGATCTTTGTTGTTGTCATCACAACGTTTCGGCCGTTGTGCACTCCGACCTTCCTCAAGTGTATATTGATATACATGAAATTTTGAACTGAAAACTTTATTTAATAAACTGTTCTCGTTCCACTCTGACATGTCTTATCTAGTACTTACTTGATTTAGTACAGTTCAGATATTGCTAGTCAGTTTACACTGAGTCGAACTGACCGACCCAGGGATTGAACTCACAACCACTATATCACCAAATCCACGAAGTACCACTTTAGATATATAGGACAAGCACAGATCAGGTGTGGCAGCAATATTCAGTAATTCAGCTAGAAAAAGAACAGGTTAAAATCGTTTTGTGTCAGATTCACTGTCTTCCCAATTTAGCAATGGTGAGAGGAAAAAGATCATTCAGGCCTTCAGTAATGGCACGAACAATAGCGTCCATCTTAAAAGTCTATTCAAGAACCATCAAAAGAACGGTAAATAAGTTTTACAAAGAAGGAAACGTAGAGAGAAAAACTGGATCAGGAGGTCACAACAGCAAGAAGAGATCAATTAGAAAAGATCCAACTCAATCCATAAGATGTTTGGTACGTGAGAGAGGAGTTTCAGCTATGACAGTTCAAATATCAATGAAAAAAAGTCTTGAAAATGAAATCGTACCTGAAACCTATGAGGCACTTTGTTACTCAAGGACAGAAGGTTAGAAGCTGAGAGAGCTCAATGTATTTATTACAGAGCATATATAAACAAATTACATATAATGAAACTCGAAAAGACCTTTTTTGTATGGCTATTTCGCCTCGCAAGAAATTAATCTTCTGAGGTTTATCAACACCAAAGGGTTTGAAGATAAAATAAAAAGGAAGCTTAAAAATGTTTAAACTTTAAAGAAACAGAAAGGAAGAAAAGTCAACATATAATTCCTGTTTTCTAGCGGACTCAATATGTTGAACCTGCGGAGGGAGTTAAAAGGTAGACAGAGGTCTGGTTTACACTTATCACAAATATCTTTTTCTTTATGTGCTATATCCTTTCAGGACGTAGGCGATCATGGCTCTCCACCTCCCTTGCAGCTCCCAAGAAGTTCCTTCCCTCTGCTTCCTCCCCCAGACCACGTTCTACCATCCACCTGCCCAAGTCAGCCAGGTATATCATACACTGTTTTCCCTCGTCTCTCTTTCCCTCTATTCGACCCGCGAGGATCAGATTCTCCAGGCCCTCCTTCCTCATTGTGTGTCCTAGAAACTTCAGCTGCCTCTCCCTGATATTAATTATAAGCCTCGTCCTTTTTTGCAACCGTTCATCGTTACCCACAGGCTCGGTTCATGATATCCTTATCACCCTTCTTCATCTTTGAGGGAATCGTCCAACATTCGCTGCCATAAAGAAGGACAGATGTCACGTAACAGTTCAGTATTCTTTTACACTTATCAAAAAGTCGACATAGGTCCTGTTCTCACTTATCAAAAAGTCGACATAGATCCGGTTTCCACTTATCAAAAAGTCGACATAGGTCCTGTTCTCACTTATCAAAAAGTCGACATAGGTCCGGTTTACACTTATCAAAAAGTCGACATAGGTTCTGTTCTCACTTATCAAAAAGTCGACATAGGCAATTGTAGTCTTACACTGAACAGCGCCTGATCAAATTGGATCTGTTATTACTGAAGACCAACAAATTATTAGACGGTTTGTCCTGTCAGCAGCGCTTACAATACATCGACTGCACCAGCCTAGGGAGTAGTAAAAAGACCTCTCCCAAAATAGACAATATCTGACGATATCTACCATTTTTTACACTAATGTAAAGCCTGAGTATGCCTCCGGTATGACACTAATTTTACGAAAGTTTGTCTGCCTGTCTCTCGTATAAAACCAAACCTATATCGAGTAAACGATACCTATGTCGACTTTTCAGTAAGAGTAAAGCAGACCTATGTCGACTTTTTGGTGAGAATAAAGCAGATCTATGTCGACTTTTTGTTAAGTGTAAACCAAACCTATGTCGACTTTTTAGTAAGAGTAAACCAGATGTATGTCGACTTTTGGTCAGAGTAAACCAGACGTATGTCGACATTTGGTAAGAGTAAGCCAAAACTACGTCGACTTTTTGGTAAGAGTAAACCAGACCTATGTCGACTTTTTGTTAAGTTTAAACCAGAACTGTGTCAACTTTTTGGTAAGAGTAAACAAGACCTATGTCGTGTTTTTGGTAAAAGTAAGCCAGACCTATGTCGACTTTTTGGTAAGAATAAACAAAACCTATGTCGACATTTTGTTAAGTGTAAACCAGACCTATGTCGACTTTTCCTTAAGTGTAAACTAGATCTATGTCGACTTTTTTGTTAAGTGTAAACCGGACCTATGAGGACTCTTTGGTAAGAGTAAACCAGACGTATGTCGACTAATTGTTAACTGTAAACCAGACTTATGCCGACTTTTTGGTAAGAGTAAACCAAACGTATGTCGACTTTTTGGTAAGAGTAAACCAGACCTATACCGTCTGTTTGTTAAGTGTAAACCAGACCTATCTCGACTTTTTGTTAAGTGTAAAGTAGATCTATGTCGACTTTTTTGGTAAGTGTAAACCAGACCTATGTCGACGTTTTGTTAAGTATAAACTACATCTATGTCGACGTTTTGGTAAGAGTAAACAGGATCTTTGGTAACAGTAAACCAGACGTATGTCGACTTTTTGTTTTACTGTAAACTAGATCTATGTCGACTTTTTGGTAAGAGTAAACCAAACCTATGTCGACATTTTGTAAAGTGTAAACCAGACCCATGTTGACATTTTGTTAAGTGTACTAAATATACTTCCTATAGCATTTCTTTATTGAAAACTTTAGTAAGAATAAATGGAATTTAGTTTACTTTTTCTAAAAACTACTAATTGCTTTTCCAGTGTTTTCCAGTGTACATGACTGCTGTCATCGAAAATAAGGAAAATATTGTTGTAAATAGACATTTTTTTGTTCTTTTTCTATGTACCGTGTCCCTTCTGGACATAGGTGACCATGGCTCGCCACAACTTCACGTCATTTGTAACCCTTAATAAGTTTTTTCTCTCTGTCTCCTAATCCCTATTCTGCCAACTAATGACACAAGCTCGTTAGGTAGATTATTCGCTTATTCCTTCTGTCTCTTGTGCCTCTGAGTGTCAGATTCTCCAAGCACTCTTTCCTCGTTATGTGCTCTAGAAATTTTAACTGTCTCTTTCTGGTGGATGAGTGCCCTTCTTGTTTCTAGTCCCCCTTAAACTTTCTTGATACTCAGTGTATGGTATTCTCAGCATCCTTCTGTAGAGCTACCTTTCTGTTGCCTCTTGTGTCTACTTCATCTGTGATGTGATTGTACAGTATTCTCTGCCATACAGGAAGATTGATATTACATAACATTCCATTGCTCTATGTCTAACGAAAGTTTCCTGTTTCTTAATACTTTGCTTAGCTTTTGAAAGGCTTCTTTTGCTATACCAATCCGGCGATTTGATTTTGCATAATCCGTCCTCTGTTAAAACACTTCACAGATAGTTAAATTTTTGTACTTTCTTTCTTTCTTTCTTTCTTTCTTTCTTTCTTTCTTTCTTTCTTTCTTTACCTGTTTAAGTCTTTAAAATATTTCTTTTCCTTGCTTTTTCATCGCCTTAATTCTTGTAAGATATTCTTTTTACTTCTTTATTTCCATCTTTCTTTACCTCCCCCTTTAGCTCTTTTTAATAATTTTCTTTTCAAATTTCTTTCTTTCTTTCTTTTTCTTTTTTTCTTTTTCTTTCTTTCTTTCAATATATTTCTTTGGTATTTTCTTTATTGTTTACAGCCTTTATTTTTCCTGTCTTTATCTGTCTATATTTCTGAGATGAGGTATTATGTACATTATTTACATTATTCGGACTATTGTCCTCATCTTTGTCACCATATTTATTACAACGTTTCGGCCCTTCAGTATCTGTCTATATTTCTGAGATGAGGTATTATGTACACTATTTACATTATTCGGACTATTGTCCTCATCTTTGTCACCATATTTATTACAATGTTTCGGCCCTTCAGTATCTGTCTATATTTCTGAGATGAGGTGTTATGTACATTATTTACATTATTCAGACTATTGTCCTCATCTTTGTCGCCATATTTATTACAACGTTTCAGCCGTTATACGCTCCGGCCTTCTTCAGGTGGTTGGAATGTCGAACTGAACCCTTTATTTCGCTCACTGTCGTAGACGGTTCTAGTTCCACGTGCCATGTTTAATAGATGTCAATTATTATCTCCTGTTAATTCCCCTCTCTAAGTTCTCTACTTGACCAGGTATCGAACTCACACTCTTTGGGTTTTGTCACTGGATCTAACTAACACCTTTATCCACTGTGCCATGTGTCCTTGAGGACATGTATGAATTTCTGGGTATTATAAAACTAATGTCTTCAGCAACCATTTTTAAACAGTGTTCATACTGAAATTTTTGCTGTTATCATTTCATGTTTTTACCAGAGCTCATATTGCAATTTTTGTTGTTATTATCGCTTTTCTCTGGCACTCCTTATTACTGGTTCCCATATTGTATTCATTTCTATGCTTGGTCGGCTCAGGAGATTTTTGTGGCCTAGCATATGTGCTAATTCCTTAAGTTTACGAATTTTCCAATGGTGTTCTTTGTCTATGATCTCAACCTGATCCCACAGAGGGCAGTGATCTCCCTTTTCTCCCCATATGTGGTCAGCCACGCCTGGTTTTTCACTTCCCCTCGTGTTACAGCTTTCTGGTGTTCTTGAAGCCTTAACTTATGGGGGCGGCATGTCTCCTTTTTATATTTCTTTCCACAGTTGCACAGGATGGAGTACACACAGTCTTTCTTTTCTTATTTCTTGTAATATTTTTTTTGCAACTTTCTTTCTTTCTTTGCAACTTTCTTTCTTTCTTTCTTTGTCGTGATTATGTAAGTCACACCATCTAAATGATTTACCCCAGGCGATACAACTCCCAGATATGTCTTAAAAATTTATTCATTTGCTTTTATTTTTATTTATCCAGAACTATTTGTGAATGTTGTGTTTCTTTCTTAAGGGCTTTCAAAGACAAACCGACATAGATCTGTCAGATCCCCAACCTAACTACCCTTAAAAACATTAAATAAATAAATAGTAGCCCAGGACACACGAACAGACACGTTTATTCAGAAATAAGAAACAAGACTCTAGCAAATATATTGACATTTTTCTTCCAGGCTTTACATTCTTTATATTAAAAATTCTTTAAGCAAATCAGAAAGATTTTCATATAATGTTTATTTTCCCCACTTTTCTCTTTTTTTAATAAGCTTTTTGATTTCCCTATAACCTTCAGCACGGATTCTGTGACAAGCTATTACCCTATAAACATGTGTATGTCAAGTCTTAAAGACTAAATTTAGGACCACAACATGGCGGGTGGTCAGTCGAGACGTAAAGAATAGATTCGTTAGGTTGAAAGCAGTGTCCGGTAAAAACGTCTCGAATCTTTAATCAATAAAGCCACTAAGACGCCAGAGGTTACCGAAAGTGAAGGAAGCCGAGAAAATGTTACCGAGAAGTAAAGACAATAAGAATAGACAGGGTTCAATGGTTTTTGTGACGTACAGTGGCAGTTAAGTATAACTCAAAACTTCTGTGTTAAGATAAAACAGTATTTAATTACAACTGCAAATTCAATTAGTGCATGCATTATACTTGACTGGTATGGTAAAACATTCTTCAAGTTAACCATAGGAATTGAAAATTAATTTTTTTTTATAATTACCGATGTACTTGTTAGCCGTACTAATCGAGGGATTCCTGTATTTTGAACGCATTTGTTTGTCTTCAACTACAGATAAAATGTATTGTTGGTCATAGATAGATCGATATGAACAGAGCCTAAAATAGATACATAGATAGATAAATAAATAGACAGATATGAACATATATATATATATATATATATATATATATATATATATATAGATAGATAGATATGGACAGATATAAATAGATAGATAGATGGATAAATAGATATTAATACATTTCAATGCATAGATATGAACAGATTTAGATAGGTATATAGATATATATAAGAACATACAGAGACAGATAGATATATAGATGTTAAGAGAAACTAAAATAGATAGGTAGATAGATGTGAAGAGGAATTAAAATAGAAAGATGTTAAGAGTAACTAATATATATATATATATATATATATATATATATATATATATATATATAGATAGATATGAAGAGGAACTAACATAGATAGATAGATAGATAGATAGATAGATAGATAGATAGATAGATATGGAGAGGAAGTAACATAAATTGATAGATAGATAGATAAATAGATAGATAAAAACAATGACTTAGATGTGAAGAGGAACTAACATAGATAGATAGATAGATAGATAATGAACAGACTGAAATAGATAGATAGATAGATAGATAGATAGATAGATAGATAGATAGATAGATAGGAACAGAGACTGGGATAGATAGATAGATAGATAGATAGATAGATAGATAGATAGATAGATAGATAGGAACAGAGACTGGGATAGATAGATAGATAGATAGATAGATAGATGTTTTGTTTGTTTAGCGGCATGTCAACTCCTTGAGTTTCATTTAATTTCAATATTTAATCTTCTTGTGACCATTAGTAATTTAAATCACAAATATGTATTGCTGGTAATTTTTACAATAAAATTGTAATTTCTATACATTCATTTTGTTTCGTTTGTGGGGTTCACTATTTGCCCATAGCTGGGACCCTAACAGGTGCTACCACCCCGGTTTAAGTCCGACCTGGGAACAACAGCAATTAAGACATGTTTCCATGCTTCTCAAAACCTCTAATCTCCCAATCAGAAGTATGCCGGATGTAGTTTATCGTCATACCCAGGACTAAAATTCTACAGTAAGCTGATGAAACTTAGCAACCAATCTAGTATTGCGCTTAAATTCATGATGTCGAGGCACCAACAGGGAAAGCTTATCAGAACAATTACTTTCCATCTTCTTCTTGGATCATCATCAGAGGTGCAACTGTTATAGCAAAAAAACTATGTGTAGCTAAAGAGATGGAAATTACATAGCAAGGGTTTTATTTGTTAAGTACCTACATCTGAATAGCAGTTCAAGAAAGACATTTGGGTCCCTAACACACAAAAAAAGAGATGTCTCATATCGAGAATATTTAACATCGAAAGACATAAGAAAAAAAAAAAATTAATAATATGTGGAAATCTCCACGCTTTGCCTGATGACGGTCGCGAGACCGAAAACACGTGTAGTAAAATTATGGAAAATAAAGCATTATATTTTTTAAAAAAATCCACATTACAATCAAAAACGTTTGCGGTTTCTCTCTTCATTTTTAATATACCAACTTTTCTCTCGTTGGAACTACTATAACTTGTCCCTCAAACACACACACACACACACACACACACACACACACACACACACACACACATATATATATATGTTGTGCATATATAGGCAGCAATTTTCATTGATGCATGTTTCATTAAATAATATAGACAAGTTTTGTCGATTTATTTTAAGTAATTTCCTTTCATATTGTCTGATAAGCTTAATAACATTATCATTGAAAGATGAAATGAAATCACCATATTGATACATGTTTAAATCCTATCTAAACTTTCGGCTTACATAAGTCATTAATGACAATTACATTTCAATATATCAAACAATACATGGACGAAACAATAATAATTTTGCTGCAGGAAAAATATCAAAGTAACTATAAACTCGTGTATACGAGACGCGGAAGCGAAAATCTCATCGCAGCTCGTGACGTCACACACGACCACGCGAGAGTGAAAACGAGAAATATTGAGTACGGGAAGCCGTTGGTATAAACCAATGGCTTCAGTTATTAATTATAGGCATTTTCCCCGTCCAAGAATGTGCTTCTGAGGTCTCTTCCTGGGTTAAAGCTGGAATCGACGCTTTCATCCCATCAAGGAAGTATAGGGTTAAGTCGCGCTCCTGCCCCTGGTTCTCGGCTGCTTGCTCAGCCGCCATCGCCCATAGGAACCACTACTCCCACCGATACCGTAGCGACATGTCTGACTGCAATAGACGTCTCTTTGCTGCCGCCCGTAACGAATGTAAGCGTGTCCTAAATGATGCTAAGTCACTATTTGCGGCTCGAATGAAGGAACGTATTGCATCTCGAAAATTTGGCTCCAAAGATTATTGGCGTCTCTGCAAGAGTGTATTGAATAATTGCAAACCCTCTATACCTCCTCTATTCAACCAGTTCGAAGTCTTGACCTCCTCTACCGACAAGGCTGAATGCTTTGCTCGGAAATTTTCATCCATCTCGACGCTCGACTCTTCTGGTGTACCCATACCCGACTTCCCTCTTAGAACTGAGGCCATATTGAGTGGGTTAAACATAACCCCAACTTTGGTACTGGGCGTTATCTCCAATTTAGATCCCAACAAGGCGAGTGGTGGAGATGGGATACCAGCCATTGTCTTAAAGAAATGCGCGCCTGAACTGGCGCCCGCCCTTTCGAAACTATACAACTACTGCCTCAAGGAATCTTGTTTTCCTGACTGCTGGAAGTCCTCTTCGATCGTTCCTGTCTTCAAGAACTCCGGCGACCCCTCTGACCCTTCCAACTACCGTCCTATCAGTCTCCTTCCCCTCTTCGGCAAAATCTTCGAAGCTCTAATCAATACCGGGGTGGTTAACCACCTCACATCCCATAATCTGCTCTCAGACAAGCAATATGGTTTCCGCTTTGCCAGATCTACAGCCGATGTGCTCACAGCCATCACGGAAACAGTCTACCGAACTCTCCAAAATAACGGGGAAGCCCGAGCCGTGGAACTAGATATCTCCAAAGCATTTGATAGGGTTTGGCACGCCGGCCTTCTCCGCAAGATCCAGGGTTATGGCATTACGGGTCAATTATATAACGTAATACAATCATTCCTGTCAAACCGTGAATTGAAGGTCGTTCACAACGGATTCTCTTCCAGTTCCTATCCCACGAACGCAGGTGTTCCTCAAGGCTCCATCCTAGGCCCCACTCTATTCCTTATCTATATAAATGACCTTCCCGACGCCGTAACTTCTCAAGTCGGCATCTACGCGGATGACACCACAATTTATTCCTGCCTCAAAAACAAATCCAGTCTCGCTGACAAAACTCACCTTGCCGTGCGTCTCGAAAAGGACCTCCAATCGATTGTGAACTGGGGCATGATTTGGCTGGTCAACTTCAACGCTTCGAAGACAAAACTGCTCTCTATTAATCACCACAGAGAGCCTTCCCTTCCCTCCATTAGAATGTCTGACGCTCAACTTCTCGAGAGCAACTCTCTGCGGCTTCTCGGTCTCACGTTGACTGCTGACCTGAGATGGAATAAATACATCGAGTCAATTGCCTCGTCCACTGCGAGGAAAGTTGGCTCCCTGAGCCGCGCTAGGAAGTTTTTCTCCCCTGAGTCGATCCTCCAGATATACAAATCCACAATTCGCCCTTGCATGGAGTATTGCTGCCATATATGGTCTGGCGCCCCTTCTGTTTGCCTCGGGGTTCTTGATAGGCTCCAGCGGATATGCAATATGGTTGGCCCTGCCCTGGCGTCTCGTCTACAGTCACTTTCTCACAGACGCAACCGTCGCCTCCCTCTGTCTGTTCTATAAATACTTTCATGGAAATTGCTCCGAGGAACTGCATTCGCTGGTTCCCAAACTTCATGAGTTCAAGCGCCCTACGAGGGCTGGCATCCCGCTCTCACCCCTTCACTGTCGAAACTCCTAAATGTAGCCGTCTCTTCTACTCTAATAGCTTCATGTCTCGCACCTCTCGCCTGTGGAACTCTCTTCCCTTCTCCTGTTTCCCTGAGAGTTATAATCTCCAGCTATTCAAGTGTAATGTCAATCGACATCTCCAGTTGCCTTAATCTATCTACTACCCTCATCCTTTCTTCTATCACTCCTATCTGATCTTCCTATTTTCTGTAACCCCTTGCGTCCTAGTGGCTCCCCGCCTTGCTTGGGGTGAAATGCTTAAAAAAAAAAATTTTAGAATATTTGTGGAGATTTCATAGTTTATTTTGTTCAGGTTAGATTTCAACTGTTTTATGTATATAGCTTCAAGAATTTTTAGTTTTTGTATATTGTTTTCCTGTTTAAGTATAGTTGTGTTTTCAACGAGGATTTTCCGGAATTGTGTATGTGGCCAGGCATGTTGTTTTAAATGCCTAAAAATGTTAGAGTTATCATTCAAATGTAGAGTCAAGCGTCGTGAAAGCGAGTTTGTGGTGTGACCAACATAAATATTATCTAATCCATTGGAGATACAATCACCCAAAAGGCACTTGAATTTGTAAACTATGTTGGTTTTTTGCAAATCGCTAACGGGGAGGTGGAAGAATGATTGCGAATAATTAAGTTGGATATACTAGATTTAGTGTAGCATATGATTAATATAATATATATATATATATATATATATATATATATATATATATATATATATATATATATAGTTTTAAAAGTATGCTATATTTATGGGATAAAGTGCTCAATATCAGAGATAGAGCGTATGAAAATATAAAAGTGAACATTGAAGTCAAATTGTCTTATAGCCATGACTGGATTCTCCTGCTTGTGTGGCATGATGAAGAGTCCGGGTCTTCCATCAACCACCCTATGGACTCAGTGCAGCGCTACTTCCTCTAGGCACTTGATGTAGGCCTCCTTTGTTGAGTTTGGGGCTCTGGGGGAAGATGAATGGAAGCATAACGTCGCCATCACTAGTAATCATTCCAAACACCATTCGTAATCACCATTAGACTCATCCAACTCTTTTCGGATCCTCTGCACTGTCCTCAGATTGACACCCAAACACTTCGAAATGTTCCTATTGGAGCTTCCGACGCAAATGCAAAAAAGTACAGCATGCCGTTTCCAAATTTCTGGTAGAGTGAATTCCATCATTGAGTTGTTTTTCTCCCAGACAGTGCCCAACTGACCTTACTATACTGTGCAGTCAACAAAATCAAAAACAAACAACGCGCATGCGCGAAATAAAAATTTAAAATGCCGACAATTTAGACATCGCATACGACATATATATATCTATATCTATCTATCTATCTATCTATCTATCTATATATATATATATATATATATATATATATATATATAGCAAGTGTAAATGGATATAAATCCGACAGAATGAAAAAATTTTGAAAAAACAAACAAAATCCTTAAATGTTGTTTAAAATGAATGAAATGTCGACGTCTGACGTTTCGGTTTAATAAACCTTTTTCAAGACAATATTCATTAAAATACAATTCAGTTCAATATGAAAAATACGATGGACATAAAAACACAAGTCTTATCCAAAACAAGATAACTGAAAATTTTTAAAACGATCAGCCTTCCGTCTAACATGGTCACGCCGTCGTCACATGAGCGACGCTTTCAAAACGTATTCCTAAAAGTTTGTGATTATTTTTAGCGAGATTGATGCTCGACAAGCATACACATAAAAATTTTAGAACCTGATAGAATTCTTTTCATTTTCTTTTTCATTTCATAATAATCACAAACTTTTAGGAATACGTTTTGAAAGCATCGCTCATGTGACGACGGCGTGACCATGTTAGACGGAAGGCTGATCGTTTTAAAAATTTTCAGTTATCTGTTTTGGATAAGACTTGTGTTTTTATGTCCATCGTATTTTTCATATTGAACTGAATTGTATTTTAATGAATATTGTCTTGAAAAAGGTTTATTAAACCGAAACGTCAGACGTCGACATTTCATTCATTTTAAACAACATTTAAGGATTTTTGTTTGTTTTTTCAAAATTTTTCTTCATATATATATATATATATATATATATATATATATATATATATATATATATATATATATATATATATATATATAGATAGATAGATAGATAGATAATGAAGAGACTGTGATAGATAGATAGATAGATAGATTGAGAATTAAATATCTTGTCATTGAACCGCCACATAACTATGTAGGTGTCCACATGAAATTTAAATTCAAAGGAAGGCAGTAAGATCTGAGTGTCGCTTTTCTTATATTTATTATAGTGGCTCTGTTAATACTATATATATATATATATATATATTATGTTTGACATCGAGTACTGTTCTTGTGGCCTCTTTTTCTGTTTTTGCTATAAAATATATTTTTTTTTAAATCGTTTGGTTGAATATCGACAATTTCTGTGTAACCAAATTAAATTCAATTCAAAGAAAATATGCGTCAGATGAGCGTTTCTGTCAGCAAGGTGGATTTTACTGTTTTTAAACTACAATTCTCCTTGCTAACCATGTTAATCGGAACGCTCCTCTGTGGTGAAATCGGTAAAAACACGTCAGGGTATAGGACACAGGTTCGATTCCTGTCGGAGAAGGCATATTTTCTATAACAATTTCTCGGACATTCAGGCCGGTAAATGTTATCAATACTGTTTATTACAAAAAGAGCATTTACTTAAATATTTGTATTTATAAAAAGAACGTATAAACATAAAAAAATGTCTTAAAATAATTGTCGGACTTTGTCCATTTTCATAATATGTGACGTCATATATATATATATATATATATATATATATATATATATATATATATATATATATATATATACGAATGTCTTAGTAGCAATCTCTACTTAGTAATGTGAGCGGAATGAATATTAAATAAATTAAGAATAAAAGATAGTATCGATTAGTTACGTCTGAGCCAGTTTTGTGTAGCGCGTTGCGTGCGCCAGTTCTTCAGATATCAAAGCATTACTGGATTATGTGGGCGAAGTCAGGCCCTCGGGCCGCCATTGCTATTGTCCGCCAAGGATAGTAGGAAAGAAAGAACGAAGAGATAGCGTGTATAATGTGGGGCCTATTTTAGGTAAAACATTAAAGTCGAGCTGTATGCAGCTAATAATTTCGTTAGGTTGTAATCTTTTCACGATACGAAACGGTGGGATCAATTAATATAGGCCTGTCTGTCAGTCTATCTACCTTAGTCTGTTCGTATTTGCCTATCTCTCTCAATCTATCTATTTGTATCTATCTTTTTGTATCTATCTCTCCCCTCTTTCTTCTCTCTCTCTACGTATATATATATATATATATATGAAAGTGAACATTCTTTCATATATATATATATATATATATATATATATGAAAGTGAACATACTAGACGCAATCGTCCTGGTGATTGCGTCTAGCATGAAACAACCTGTCGCCTCTGTGTTGTCTTCAATGTATGTATAAACAGAAACCTAAATAAACTGATATATATATATATATATATATATATATATATATATATATATATAGAGAGAGAGAGAGAGAGAGAGAGATAGATAGATAGATAGATAGATAGATATGAATATACATATGTAGACAGATAGATATAACAGAGACTGAGACAGATAACCAGAGACTGATATATGCAATATATATATATATATATATATATATATATATATATATATATATATATATATATATGTGTATATATGTATGTATATATATATATATATATAGAAAATAGGAAAGAACACGTTAGGTAAATAATCCGGGGTTCTTTAGTATTTTTGTTTTCGCTTTTAAAAAACAGTGCTCCATACAGAGGTAGAGCTTCAATTATAATTATAATTATTTTTTAAAAAAATATAATTTTTTCACTACATAAGAATCATCTTAGGATTATGTTTTTGAACTACAATTCTCCTTGCTAACATTGCTTATTATAACACCATAAACATCATAAGAGTCACATTAGGATTCCTAAATTTTCGCTAGAGGATAAAACAGGACATGATATTTTAATTCAGTTTAATTTCAGTAATTATATTGAGGTTTTGGATCTGGCTTTTGAAACATGACAACTCTTATGTAGCGAAATAATCATATTTTTTTAAAAAAAAGTAATTATATATATATACAAGAACACACACATAAATATTTCTGATTTATCATCGTATGGGGCACCTAGTGAGGATCGAACTCACTTTTCAGTGGTAACTGAGCAAGCCAGACAAGTTTGCTAACCATTACACTACGTTGAGTTTATCAATTAATCGGCTAGAAAGTGAGGTAAAACACTACTTGTAAAACGCATGATGGGATATGCTGATACACATCAAAACATGAGAGCAGTTATGTAGTTTAGGACTAGTTTCCCGGTTCTAATTCTCTTTGACTTTTAGTAGCCCCTTGCGTTTTAGTGACATTACCTCCTTTTTTTTAGATGAAATGATTAATCTCTCTCTCTCCCTCCTCTCTCTCTCTATATATATATATATATATATATATATATATATATATATATATACTAATTATTATATAAATATTAATTATCACAGACATTAAGCCTTTATATAATACTACCATATGACATTGATAAAAATGGAAGGATATATATATATATATATATATATATATATATATATATATATATATATATATATATATATATATATATTATATAAAAAAGAGAAAGAACTGTTAGATATATAATCCGGCGTTCTTATTGTTATTTTATTTTTACAAAACAGTGCTCAATATAAATTTACAGAACATAAATATTATAAATTTACCGATTTAAAAATATGGCCTCATCGCTACACAGGAATTGCCATGTTTTAAAAACAAAAAATAAAAACTTCAAATTCAATTATATAATTAAATCAAAAGAATTAGTTCTTCAAGCGAATTTTGGAATAACTTATTTTACATATATAGAAACACATGCATTCACACAGAGTATATGGTGAGTAATGGGTTGCATAATGGTCCTGTGCTTGAGGATTTTATAGTGATATGATCGTTCCACGGGGACAATCCCACTTTCTCAGTTTGGGAAGACTTGATCCACTGCCAAGGGGAACCATTACGACGGGAGACTGCCAGGTTCTCCACCGCCTTAACCAGGTATTGAACTCACACTTTTTGGGTCCTGTCACTAGATCTAACTAACGCCTTTATCCACTGTGTCATGTGTCCACATTCCAACCACCTGAAAAGGCCGGGGCGTACAACGGCCGAAACGTTGTAATAAATATGGCGACAAAGATGAGGACATTAGTCCGAATAATGTAATTGGTGTACATAATACCTCATCTCAGAAATATAGATACTGAAAGGACGAAACGTTGTGATAAATATGGCGACAAAGATGAGGACATTAGTCCGAATAATGTAAATAGTGTACATAATACCTCATATCAGAAATATAGACAGATACTGAAAGGCCGAAACGTTGTGATAAATATGGCGACAAAGATGAGGACATTAGTCAGAATAATGTAAATAGTGTACATAATACCTCATATCAGAAATATAGACAGATACTGAAAGGCCGAAACGTTGTGATTAATATGGCGACAAAGATGAGGACATTAGTCCGAATAAT
>CAHIKZ030000297.1:302500-340000 GCA_903632075.3 Acanthosepion pharaonis
GCATGAAACCATCTTCTCCTCATATATAGGAGTTAATTACTAAGACTTATATCTTGAAAATTATTTTTTATTTTCCAAAAGTTATTATAATTATCACTCGAAAAAAATGTTTATATAATATAAAATAAGTACAAATAATATATATATATATATATATATATATATATATATATATATATATATATATATGAAGAAATATGATCTTAAGGTGTGTTATATTTATGGGATAAAGTGCTCAATATCAGAGATAGAGAGTGTGTAAATATAAAAGTGAACATTGAAGTCAACACTTAGAGGCGACAGGCTGTTTCATTCTAGACGCTCACTATAAACACGCACTTAAAACATTACATCCCATCACCATCTTCCTAGAGACCTATTATCGATGAATCTAACTTACGTCCATTTAATACATACACCTGACAATTGCGTTTAGCATGAAACAGCCTGTCGCCTCTAAGTGTTGACTTCAATGTTCACTATACATATATATATATATATATATATATATATATATATATATAGTAGTTCTGTTTCATCTTCAAGCTGAAACAGAACGAATGCTTTTAATTTAATTATATAATTAAATTTAAAGTTTTTAGCTTCAGTTTTTGAAATATGGTTATTACTGTGTAACGAAGAAACCATATTTTAAATCAGTTAATTCATATATATATATATATATATATATATATATATATATAAAACTGTGTGTGTGTGTGTGCGCGTGTCCGTGTGGGAGAGGCGCACGTTGTTTCGTTCGTGGAAGGAATATTGTGTCACGTTTGTTTTCCAATTATAGCGTATTTGCCTGCTTTAAAATCGAAATTGTTGTCATTCTTTTCGACTCGGACGCCCAACACTGGGCAATTACATTACGTTCTGATCTTCTAAGCTGATACTTTGCATATTTCTGTTATATAAAAACAATTTAGACATTCGCGAAACGTTCACACAAACACACACACACACACACACACACACACAGATTGAGAGAGATTGAGAGAGAGAGAGAGAGAGAGAGAGAGAGAGAGAGAGAGATTGAAATAGGAAGAGATAGGGTTAAAAGTCGATAGAGAGTAACACTGACTGCTAAAAATGTACATACGAATAATATATATATATATATATATATATATATATATATATGTATACAGCGAACATTCAGCTATAATTTATTCATGAAGTAAAAGCTTGCCCAGCCATGTAAACACTACTTATTGCAAGTAAGCAGCAAGGAAAAACTAGCATACGTCGCCCATAACAGATCGGAACAATAACAAGAGACAATGAAAGCCCAACATGGCGCCCAAAGTCTTGGACCACTTAACAAATCTCGCTATTCAACGTTGTCTGGCACTGTGCTTTCGTTGTGTTGTGCCGACGCCATCATGGCTGTTTCTCGCTGAGGGCGATACTTCCATCTTAAAAATGTCTTCCAAAATTGTGAAGAAAGGCTTGGCAGAATCTCAGAAAACCACTGCAGAATTCAGTTTTGGTTTGGTTTTTTTTTTCTATGAATATTAGGAAGAAACGAACTGTTTCTCTTTGAAATTTACCAAAAATAGATTGTATTTATTTGAAGAGTAACTGAAAGATATTGCGTCAGACTTTTTTTTACTTTTATTTTTAAATACCGCGTCCCGCCAACGCGAAAGTGATTATAGCTGTCCACAAATTCCTTTTTATATTATCTGATCGTCCAGGGTATGAAGATAAACTACATCTGTGTCCTGGGTAAGACGATAAACTACGTCCGACAGCAAGGTCTCTGATCAGAAGGTTTTGAGGAGCGTCGGACCACTTCTTAATTGCTGGTGTTCCCAGGTCCACTCTGACCCGGGGTGGTAGCACCTGTTAGGGCCCCAGCTATGGATAAATAGTTAATCCCCAAACTGGGGTCAAGACACTATGAAAATGTAAAAATAGGTTTCAATACCAGAAATAATTTGTAAACATTATTACCAGCCAAAAAATTTTGAAGAAAAATTATTGCCAACAATACATTATTACCAGCAATACATTCTTGGAAAAAAATATTACCAGCAATAAAAATCTTGTCGGTATTAAATAACCCATTGAGGTTGATATGCCGTAAAACAAAACAAAACAATATATACTGAAATAGATAGATATAGATATAAACAGACCGAGACTGCCTCTTAGACTGGCAGGCAACCAAGGCTAGAGGGCCTAGTTTACTCTGCTATTTAATCTGTAGCTCCCCATAGGAAGCTTTTCTTTACCAATTGAACTACCATGACTTTTTGGGAAATATAGCCAAATGAAAGATTTCTGCTGCCTTCGCCATGGTTTGGAATTCAGAGTTGAGCTTCTCTTAGACTGACAGGCCGCCAAGGCTAGTGATCCCAGTCTACCTTGTTATTTAATCCATATATAATGGAAGAAGAGAGGGAACCATTAATATCAAAATGAACGCAACAGGCTCGCGTCGAATTTGAACCACGTATTTTCAACGCAAATTTTGAAAGCATGAAAAAGACTCTCGCCATCTGGTGTTGATCTATATACACACACACATACACGAATACACACACACGCACACACATACATATATATTCAGCCTTCACTGACAAAGCCACACTGACTGATGAAATTTTTTAAAGCAGGATTTTGGTGGCGTCTCTGATTCAGAGCTTGACGAAGCTGATCACGGTGCTTCAGTCTTCTGTCTTCAAAATCCTTTAACTTAATGAAACATGTCTTTCGCCACTGTTTTCGGTTTGATGCTTGGACTTCCCAGGTTTTCAGATGAAAATTGAGACGTTTCAAGTTGTCTTTCAATTTGTCTTTGTAGCGTAAGAGAAGCCGTCCATCTGAACGCTTGGACTTTGGTATTTGTACATACGGCACCTTCTTTGGAAGCTTATGTTCATCCATTTTCACAACATGACCAGCCGACCTAAGTTGTATCTTTGCTAGAATGGTTTCAATGCCTGGGATGTTGTTGCATTTCTTCTTGTACTATTCTTGACCCTGTTATCCCATTTTATATCACACTAGCAGTAGAGCCCGGCATTGCCCGGGGATGTAACAGTAAGAGATAGATCAAGTATCGACCATCATAAAGACTGAAAAATAAAATTGACAAAGATTATTGTTTAAGGTTGACGGACACGCATGTCTTAATTAGTTTTTTTTTTTTTTTTTTTACGAATTGGTCAAACCCAAACTCAAACAAAAACATTGTTTTCAATCGTTATGAGTCTACCGATTGAATAGAATTTTATTATAAACAATTGTCTTGTAAATGGAATTTTAAAGCATTCTGAATGTAAAAATAAAGAAAAAAGTGTGTAAGACAATAAGAAATACTACCTGCCAAAAAAATGTGAAGTTGAAATCGGTTGAAAAATGTAGGAAATCCGATCCCATATATAAAGGAACACACACACACACACACACACACACACACACACACACACACACACACACACACACACACACAACCAACCTGGGTTTTATAATAAGGATAACTCGATATTAATAAGTATAACTCGATATGAGTTGTCCCCCTTTCATTAATGCCTCTTAATCGTGCTTTCAAATTGATTTCGTGCAAAAACAATTGTGTTTTTCCATTTTTTGGCGCTGTCAGAACCACCGCAAGGTAATTTTACGTAGTCCTGTGAAGTTTTGTTGAAATCGGTTGAAAAATGTAGGAAATCCGATCCAATATATAAACGTACAGACACACACACACACACACACACACAATCTGCGTTTTATAATAAGTAAGATGTGACACGAAGACAGCGCATGAGGAAGGCGTCAACTTGATTTATGTGCTTGCTGTATAGGGTCCAAGATTCAGTACCAAATAGAAGGTTGAGAGAACAACTGATTATGTATATGTCGATCTTTACTCTGAGAGACACGTCTTTGGTGGTCCATAACCTATGTTTAAGATTACCGAATACTATCAAATGTAGCCGTCTCTTCTACTGCAATAGCTTCATGTCTCGCACCTCTCGCCTGTGGAACTCCCTCCCCTGTTCCTGTTTCCCTGATAGCTATTATTTCCAACTATTCAAATGTCAATCGACGTCACCAGATGCCCTGACCTATCCCCTATCCTTCTCTTCATCCTTTCTTCTATCTCGCTCCAACTCTCTGTAACCCCTTGCGTGCTAGTGGCTTCCCGCCTTGCTTGAGGTGAAACGCTTAAATATATATATATATATATATATATATAGAGAGAGAGAGAGAGAGAGAGAGAGAGAGAGAGAGAGAGAGAGAGAGAGAGAGAGAGAGAGAGGGTCACAAATCCGTTGGTACATAATCCAAGTGGATTCTAGTAATATAAAATATTAAAACTGATCTACAAAAAGAGCTCAATGTATTTATTATTACAGAGCAAAAATTAATACACAATAACATACAAAATCAACTCATATGGTGAATAAGCTTATTTCGACAGACGAAAATATAATCCATCTGAAAATTCTAAGTAACTCTATCACCTACCATCTTGGATAAATATTATATTTTCGTGTGTCGAATTAAGCTTATTCTCCGTATGAGGTGAGTCTGACTTTTATTGTCTATTAATATATATATATATATATATATATATGAAGAAATATAGTTTAAATGTGTGCTATATTTATGGGATAAAGTGCTCAATATCAGAGATAGAGCGTATGTAAATATAAAAGTGAACATTGAAGTCAAACTCAGAGGCGACAGGCTGTTTCATGCTAGACGCAGTTGTCAGGCGGCCTGACGATTGCGTCTAAAATGAAACAGCCTGTCGCCTCTGAGTGTTGTCTTCAATGTTCACTTTTATACTTATATATCTATGTGTGTGTGTGTGTGTGTGTGTGTGTGATCTAATAAAATAGAGAATAAGTAGGAAACGAATCTCAATCTAATATGTTTCACTTTTATTAAAGCTTTGTCAGAGATTAACATAGAAATGAAAAAAATAAAACCCAAAGAGACACAGATTTATTGATGTCATCCTAATAAAAAAAATAGGAGGAAAAGGCGAAAATATTATGAAAACATATTTATAGCATTACTACCCACTATAAACACTCACTTAAAACATTACATCACATCACCATCTTCCTACAGACCCATTATCCATGAATCTAACTTACGTCCATCTAATGCACAGAATAATGAAAATGTACAAATCCTTTAAAAAAAAAAAATACGCCTGAAAAATCCAACCAAAACTTACTGTGTCTTACCACCGACGCAGAGGTTACGACAACAGACATTCCTTACACACACACACACACACACACACATACATACGCGTGCGCGGGCGCGCGCGAAAACATAAAAATCCAACGTTATACAAAGTTTTACAACATTTCTCTGTTAAATAAGAAATAGTTTGTTGTATGTATATAAGATGTTTTCATTTTTCAAAAGACGGTCAAGATATTATGTCCATGTTCAAAGTTAATATTATTAAGTGTTGTTTTTTTTATTTTTATTAATGATGCTTCCATTATTTTTAACCTTTTTTCGCAAGTAGTTGATGCTATTATATTTGTGTTGTCAACAAGTATGTTACGAATAATGTCCGGTAGGTCTCCATGAATATTTAAATGAGATCTAATTGAGCTATGGTCAGAAAGGTGGAGAGTGAGTCTGCGTGTCAAACATGTTGTAGTGCGGCCTACACACACACACACACACACACACACACACACACACACACACACACACACACACACACACACACACATATATATATATATATATATATATGTCGAACATATAGTGTTGTTGTTAATAAAATAGTGCTCAATGTAATAGAACGGAGTTATTAAGTATATATTAATAAATATGCATATTATTCCACACCGTTAGCACAAATCTGAGTTTCATGCACGACGCAATCGTCAGGTGTTGAGTATGAACTGACTTCTACACAAATTTGATTTATAATATATCTGATTATCTCCATATTGGCGTACTTATATATTCTACTAGAATTACAGTTATTTTGATTTTAAAATTAAACTTGACAATTACAATAAGCGGAATTTATATATGTATGTAAAAGAAAAAAAAGAAAAAAATAAGTCTAAATTTAACTTTTTTAAAATTTTAAATTAAAGGGAGTTTATTTGTTCTTATTTAAACAAAAAACAAAAATTTATATTCAAAATAAATACATAGTAAGTTACATCAAAAATAGATGGTAATTTACATTAAAAATTAAAAAAAATAACTTGGATCAACGTATTTAAGCAGGTATTTAGTTTTAGGCCTACATGTAACCATCAATTCATTTCTCTTGTTTAATAAGTTAGGGTTATTTAAATGTTTTAAGACTTTCCCACCACCATAAGGTTGCCTACTTGTGTCTTTTCTATAAATACTTTCATGGTAATTGTTTGGATGATCTCTTCGCTATGGTACCGACACTTTTTGAATTTAAGCACATTACTAGACTGGCATCGAGATCTCATCAATTTACAGTTGAGATGTAACCGTAAATTCTATGCTAACAGTTTCTTTTCTCGCATTTCTCGTTAGTAGAACTCCCTTCCGGTTCTATGCTTTCCAGCCAACTTTAATCTTCAAACATTTAAATGCAATGTCAATCGTTATCTACTGTCCTCCTGATTACTTTTTCCTCTTCCTGCTCATTATTAATGTTTCTGTTCCTAATTCTTCCACATCCTGTAACTCCTTGTGTCTTAGTGGCTTTATTGCCTTATATGGGGTGATACTTATTAAAAAGAAGAAAGATAGATGCTTTTAAATGCAATGTCAATCTCTATCTACTGTCCTCCTAATTATCCTTTCCTCTTCCTGCTCATTATTAATATTTCTGCTCCTAATTCTTTCACATCCTGTAACTCCTTGTGTCTTAGTGGCTTTACTGCCTTGTATAAGGGGGAGGGGGACACCGATTAAAAAAAGACCAAGCCCTTGCTACCAATGCCATAAAACAAACAAAACATCATTCACTTCAAAGGTAGGCTTTGTCGTGAACGCCCTGAGTATGTGACTCATCCGATCAGTGGTTGCAAAATGTTAGCTGGAAAATATTATAAGAAGGGACATGATATGGTACGCATTTATATGCATTGGCTATTGTTTCGAAATTATGGATACCAGGTTGAAAAATTGGTATGATCATGTACCTGCCTTACAGAAAATTTAAAGTGGTTGGAAAGCGCTCAATATTTTCGGACAGTGATTTTCAGGCAGACAGAGTGATACACCCTGTCCGCCTGCATATTATTGTGCGAGATAAAAACAAGAACTGTCATTTTATTGATGTCGCCATGCCAAATGACACAAATATATCAAACAAGGTCATTGAGAAGATAAATGGAAGGGAATTTCAAGGTGATTCTAGTGGTGATTGGAGCATTCGGATCAATTCCATTAAAAGTGTGTGGGTTCCTTGACTAGATAGAGACTTTACCAATACTAATTAGAACGCTGGGCCTCGTGAGAAAAGGAATGAATAATTTTACTAACAGTGTCTCAGGTCACATCAACAGACAATTTGCTCAGAAGGTAGGCCTACTAGGAACATTCCATATACTAAGAAAAGTGTTATCAATTAAAAGACAATTCTCCTATAGGACCTAAGGACCATAGTTTGGATCCGGCTTTACAGGATACAAAGCAGGAAACATAACATACACAAATAATAATAATAATAATGTACCTTACTGAACAATGGAAGAAGTTGGATGGAAGCCCCCATTATTCTGGGTGTGTGATATTCAGGCAGACAGATACACCCTATATGTCTGGATATTATTCTGCGAGATAGAGACATCAAAAACTGCCATTTTATTGATGTCACCATACCAAATGATACAAATATATCAAACAAAGTCATTGGGAACATAACAAACTATTTTGATTTAAAAGTTGAAATAGTAAGATTGAGTTAGAATGCTGGAAGGGAATGTGAAGGCGATTCCAGTGGTGATTGACGCAATGCCATTAAAACTTTGTATCTTCTTTGGCCAACTGGGGGTACTATGCCAACATGGACACCGGGCTTATTTTGAGGCAAATGTTGCCTGTCTTAGGTCCTTGTTGTGACTCGACAGATAACTTAATGTACACGGTGTACTGAGTGACAAAACATAATGTCGTTTGGAGTCGAGCGAAGTAGAAGTGACCATTTGTTGCCGGCAAACTGAACATTTGAGATAAAATTAGCGTAATGGTGAACTCAAATCTCAAATAATATGCAGAGCCATTTTTTGTTTTACATACTTTAGAAGAGAAAAATGCGTTTCATATATCCTAAAATATTATATGTCTTGAGGGACGGATCAGAGAAACAAATTCGAATAATTCATCAAAATTTGTTAAATTTATTTTTACAAAACTGATCTGTGGAAAAAGTCATGAAGCCATTTCTGATATTAAATCTCTGGTTGGGACCCGGAAGAAAATGTGTATACACCAGAAATCCAAGGAAATAATAATAATAATAATAATAATAATTGAAGCTCAGAGCAAAATCCCCGCAACCAGATCCTATCACTGTTACATAATCAAGGTAGGAACTAACCCGAATTGCAGGATCTGCGGAAAATATGAGGAAAATGTCGACCATATTATCTCAAGATGTCTGGAATTAGCAAAAAATGAACATACCCATAGATATAAAAAGGTAGCGACATATATGCACTGGAAGATATGCAAGAAGCACAAAATCGAAACCACTGAGAGATGGTATGAGCCCCAACCAGACACAGTTACCCAAAATAAAGATGTAACTATCCTCAGGGTCATGCCAATTCAAACTGACAGGGGAAATAAAAGCCAACAGACCTGATATTATCACAAAAGACACGAAATTCAGGAGTTGTATGTTTATTGACATAGCAGTATCATTTGAGAAAAACACCATGAAAATTATCGAGAAATTGTCCAAATACAAGGAACAGGAAATCGAGATTAACAGGATGTGGAGAATAAAGACTGAGACTGTACCAATAGTAATCGGAGCACTGGGCCTCATGAGAAAAGGAATGGGCAATTTTACTAACAGTGTCCCAGGTAACATCAATATACAGGCTGCCCAGAAGAACGCTCTATTAGGAAGATCTCATATACTAAGAAAAGTGCTATCAATTAAAAGACAATACTCCTATAGGGTCTAAGGACCATAGTTTGGATCAGGCCTTACAGGATACAAAGCAGGAAACATGACATACACAAGTAATAATAATAATAATAATAATGTACCTTACAGAACAATGGAAGAAGTTGGAAGGCCCCCATTATTCTGGGGGGGGGATTTTCAAGCAGACAGAGTGATACACCCTCTCCGTCTGGATATTATTCTGCGAGATAGACACATCAAAAACTGCCATTTTATTGATGTCGCCATACCAAATGATACAAATATATCAAACGATGTTAATTTGAAAGTTAGAATGTGAAGACCGTTTGGAATCCAGGAAGGGAATGTCAAGGTGATTCCAGTGGTGATTAGAGAATTCGGATCAATTCCATTAAAACTGTTTGAGTTTCTTGACTAGCTGTGGATAACAGACCAACTTGGAGTTATCTGAAGACTTTTCACCCGAAAAGTATGAGTGCGAATAAACTCATTGCTGGCGCCCGCAGATGAAAATGTATCAGAAAATGCCAAACACGATATAACTTATAGTTTGTTTAACGGTATATAAACACCTTATGGGTCATTTAACGCTGAAATTTAATTTTCTGGGGACTTTGAGTAATTTCTTTTTACAAAAATCAGTTGCTGGTAATTTATTTTTTAAATATATACTTTCATTTTTTTTATTATCTCAGTTTGGGGGTTCGCTATTTGCCCATGGCTGGGATCCTAACAGGTGCTGCTACCCTGGATCAGGGTCGAATTTTGAACAACAGCAAGAAGAAGTGGTTCCATGCGTCACAAAACCTCCCGATTAAACCAAGGACGTATATAGCTCGAAGTCTTAATAAAAACAGACAACTCCCCCCCCCACAAAAAAACAACAAAAAAACAAAAAAACAAGCAAACACAAAACGATGTGTCAAAAGGATGTTTTTTTTTTTATTCTCGTCACATCATTATTACGTTACACCCACTCAGTCATTAATGTTTATTGTAATTTTCATTTTTTTTAAAAAAGGTATTTTTTGAATTTTGATTAAACCGTAAAATATAAAACTAAATTTAAAGATGTTTTTTCTCACCTTAATTAACCGTAAACTCCCCAGATACATTTCTTGTTTTAATTTCCCGAGGCAGATTCATTTCTCTATTATCATACGTTGGCAATGATGGCTCTTTACAATTTCCTATTTTTTGTCGCTCTTAGTAAATTTTATCTTTTTGCTATCTCTTTATACACTACTAGCAGCATGGCCCGGCGTTGCCCGTGCTTGATTCAAAAATCGTACGACTCATACAGCAATCACTATCACTTGACTTAGTTTTTGCCCTTCCTTGCCTTTAAAGGAGTGCCCTTTGCTGTGCTGATGCTGCTACATGCCTTACTTCTTGCCTATCTCACACTGCGAATTTTTTCTAAGCTCTATACTAAACATTAAATCTGTTACGAAAAAAGAACTAAACAAAATGAACACAAAACGATCAGCTTTAAAAAAGGACTCGTAACTGGAAAAACCGAATGAAAAAAGAATGTTAACAACAAATACTTTTTCACACCCAACCCAGTTCTGTGGAATCAGAATCAACGTTGAGTTTAAGCAAGCAAATAAGCCAATTGGAGTAAAGTGCCATGCAGATTTAAATTTTTCCCACTTATGACGAATGCAGTTATCGATTTTTTTTTTGGATGCTAGCATGCTAGTTAACATTCTTGTCAGTCAGCTGTTGGCTCTCACGCTGGCCAATAGAATCTTCCTGTCTATTCGTGGCAGCCAGCTATTGGCTCTCACTCTGGCCAGTACAAAATGACCGCAAACTACATGGAAACTGCCGTAGAAGCATGACAAAATCGATTATTTCCAAAATCCAAAGAGAGTTGGGAAATGCAAAGTCGGTCTTGGCCTTCCCATTAACTTGGAGCATGTGCATGTAAATTTTGGTGCAAATCCGTCGAAAATTGCGGCCGTGCATTCGTTACACACACACACACATTCTGCCCTTTATAGATAGAAATTCTAACATCTATTTACAGAAACTACGTCTTCTTCTTCTTCTTCTTCTTCTTCTTCTTCTTCTTCTTCTTCTTCTTCTTCTATGTACCTTGTCTCTTCAAGATATTGTCGATTATGGCTCTCCACAATTTCCACAAGCTCTTAGTAATTTTGTTTTTTTTGCTATCTCTTCTAAACCCTGTTCTGATATCCATTTACAATAACTCGTTCTTCTTCTCCTTCTATGTACCGCGTCCCTTCAGGATATTGGCGATCATGGCTCTCCACAATTTCCTATCTTTTGTAGCTCTTAATAAATTTTGTCTTTTTGCTATCTCTCCTAAACCCTGTTTTGACGTCCATTTACAGAAACTCATTCTTCTTCTTCTTCTTCTTCTTCTTCTTCTTCTTTGTACCGTGTCCCTTAATAATATTGGCGACCATGGCTCTCCACAATTTCCTATATTTTGTATCTTTTTGCATATGCTCGTTAGGTAGATTATGAGTTGTTTTCCTCTCTTCCACTTGCCTTCAATACGTTCTGTGAGTGTCAAAATTTCCATACCTCCTTTCCTCATTATATTCCCAAGAAATTTGAGCTGTCTCTTTCTAGTGTTAAATATAGGTGTCTTTTTTGTTTCCATTTTCTCTCAAACTTTGTTGTTGCTCGCGTCTTCAGGCTATCGTATTCTTAGCATCCTTCACATTTTTTTTGCTTCAAATTTTCAAAATCCTAAACTGAAACCTCCTTATAAAATTAAAAAACCCTTCCATTGTTTGTTTTTTTTAAAAAATTTTATTCTACCAGGAACTAATTTAAGATGGATGTCCGTCATATAGTTTTATCTCTTAAATATTCGTTAGAATTACAACATTCTTTAATTATAGAGCTCGTTAAAATATCTACACAGTTCAGGAAAAGATAAACGTGTCTTTTGTAGTTTTATCAAATGACGATAACACTGTTTACTAGATATAGTACGATATTTTCTCTACACATGCCATTACTCTCATGGCTGTAGCATTAACAAGTGGTAAGGGATGTTGTGTATGGCAGAAAACAGACTACATTCCCAGATCTTAGAAAATAAATTGAAAATGCATCTGCAGCAATCCGACTGGACATTTTGGCCACCATTTTGATTGTGGCTTTACTGTAACATGATATTCCCCTGACTTAACGTCTGAAGACTCTTACCTATGTGGAACCCTAAACGATGGTGTGTATTACAGAAAACTAACTACACTGGCACCCCATAGACAAGGAATTGAAAAGGCATGTGCAGCAATTGGACACTTTGGCCAATGTTGCCCTAGTAGCAGTTCTCTGTACAAATAAATGTCTGGAAGATAAAGGTCACCATTTTGAGCATCTCTTGTGATTGTAGAATCCAAACTTAACTTGTATTAATATTGTGATGTCTGAATAAATTAAGTATTACTATATCTATACAAGTTTTTCCTTTCATGAAGTGTGTATACATTTTGGGCGGACCCCGAATATATATATATATATATATATATATATATATATATATATATATATATCAAGTATGTGGTGCAGCTTGTAAAAAACTAAAAAAAGACCTTATGCAACTGAAATTTATAAACAGTGATCATAACATTCATATACAGGTTCGGGGTTAATGTACTTTATTAAAATTGTTTGCGAAGATGTATTCTCGCCATTTAAATCATTAACTTCTATATCTGTTTTTGTATGAATGATTCATGTAATATATATATATATATATATATATATATATATATATATATATATATATATATTCATAAAATGGTTAGAATAAAAATAATAATTTATTCCAGTGTTACACACCAATGGAGGCTGTCAGAATAGCTTTATCAAAACACTTGACATTCTGATACAAATGTAAAAATCTAAAGCTAGAAAAGAAATTGAAAATGCATTTGCAGCATTCCGATTGGACATTTTGGCCACCATTTTGATTGTGATTGTAGAGTCCAAAAGTCACTTGCATTAATCTTGTGATGTCTGAATAAATTAAGTATTACAATATCTATACAAGTTTTTCCTTTCCTGAAGTGTGTATACATTTTTGGTGGTGGACTCTGTATATATTGAAAACATATTTATTTTCATAGTTATTTTTTATATACACTATTTACATTATTCGAACTATTGTCCTCATCTTTGTTGCCATATTTATCACAACGTTTCGGCCGTTGTACTCTCCAGCCTTCTTCAGGTGGTTGGAATGTCGAACTAAACCCTTTATTCCGCTCGCTGGGGTAGACTGTTCTAGTTCCACGTGCAATGTCTAATGGATGTCAGTTATCAGTTATCTCCTGTTAATTCAGCTCTTCAACTTTTCCACTGCCTTAACCAGGTATTGAACTCACAACACTTTTGGAACTGTAACAAGATCTAACCAACGTCCTTATTCACCGTGCAATGTATACTTAAACGTTGTGATAAATATGGCAACAAAGATGAGAACAATAGTCTGAATAATGTAAATAGTGTACATAATACCTCATTTCAGAAATATAGACAGATACTGAAGGGCCGAAACGTTGTAATAAATATGGCGACAAAGATGAGGACAATAGTCCGAATAATGTAAATAGTGTACATAATACCTCATCTTAGAAATATAGACAGATGCTGAAGGGCCGAAACGTTGTAATAAATATGGCGACAAAGATGAGGAGAATAGTCCGAATAATGTAAATAAAATCGGACATTATTATCAGAAAATGAAAACAAATAGTATTTTCCAGTGTATACGCAGGGTGCGTCAAGTATTTGAGAACAGAATTAAATTTTTTTTCGAAAATCGGACATTATTATCAGAAAAATAAAACTAATAGTATTTTCCAGTGTATACGCAGGGCGCGTCCTGTATTTGAGGACAGAATTAAATGGTTTATACGAAAATCCGATATTATTTTTCAATCAAGTTAACAGGATCGAAAGGGGACAGTTGAAATAATTCACGGGAGAAATTAAATAGACGTATGACAGCGAGAAAACCAAATAATCTGCAAACACTTGAAGGTGAGGCTGATGAAGTAATGGAAACTATGTATGTTGGTGTTTGCGCTAATTTGGGAAAAGAAACGATGAGAAAAGATTGTGACTTTAAATGATATGCAGATGACGATCCAATTTTACGTGCCATTAATTTTGAGCGCACAATTAATTTCTTTTCTGTGTACAATTATTCAAAATGAAAAATGAAATATTTTTCTTCGTATATTTACTGCTCAGTAATCTTTGTAATTATTTCTAATAATTAAAAAAATCAGAGCGTGATAATAATTTAAATCATCAGTATATATATATATATATATATATATATATATATATATATATATATATATTATAAATTAAGTGATTTAAAATATGGTTTTACACAGTAATAAGAACACCGGATTATATATATTGCTGTTTTTTTATTTACACACACACACGTATATATGTATATATCGAGAGAGATATACATATATATAAATATATCGATAGAAAGCGAGGAAGAGAATATATATATATATATATATATATATATATATATATATATATTATAAATTAACTGATTTAAAATATGGTTTCTTCGCTACACAGTAATAAGAATACCGGATTATATATCTTACTGTTCTTTATATATATATATATATATATATATATATATATATAGAGAGATAGAGGAAGAGAAAGAGAGAGTGGTGTGATGGAGAAATTATCGTCTAAAACTGTTGAGATGTTGTGAGTTTTCCCATGTGTCGGTGTATGAATCAAGGCAAACACAGTTGTAGAGGAAAATACTGGTATATTCCTAAAAGCAAGTAACAATAGAGTGATTAGTAGAACGAAGGTTGGTTAGTACGAAACATTATCCAAAGTCTATAGTCCAACGGTATGTACCGGGTAAGCTTATCTGGACTGCTAACGCTGACTCTCTCTCTGACGCTCTGTCACTCTCTCTCTCCAGAGCTGACTTATATAAGAGGGACCAGTCCATTACTAGTTAGAAGGTGGGTGCGCCCCAACAATAACACAAACATCTCATTTTAACTGATATATTTACGAAAATTGCACAAAAATATCTTGAAATACTAAGGAGTAAATTTATTCAATAAGATCGTCATTGGCTTCAGTCACGGCTTCCTTGAGCGGTCTCCTTTTTTTTAAGTTGGTGATTGCTGCCATAATCCCTGACTTCAGTTCATCTTTGGTGCCGCAGTGAGTTTTGTTGTGCTCTGGCTCAAATTCGACCCCTACATAATAATCAAGGGCGTTGCTGTCTAGGGAGTTGGGTGGCCAGCTGTAAGGGATGACTTAGTCGCAGAAATTGTCTGACAGCGATGATTGGGTTCTCCTGCTTGTGTGGCATCGTGCCGAGTCCTGTTGTCAGACAAGAGGGTCTTCCCTATGCGGTGCAGGTAAAGTCCGATTGTTTCATCAGCAAAGCTCCCCACAGGTTTAGCAATCGTCCTTCTTTATGGCTGTCAACATGGTTTCCTCATCCAAGATATCCTGCGCTGAGCCAGTTCCTGGCGGCCCGTTCACTCCCAGCATTACCCCCCACCCCCGAAAGGTTGACCAATTTTGGCGATTTGGATGCGGAGGCGTAAAGTCATAAAGCAGATAGCCCTGAAGGAGATGCTTCGACACCTCCATGCCTTCTCGTCGCTGCTCGAGCCATGACTGATGTGTGTGTGTGTGTGTGTGTGTGTGTGCAACGCACCTGCATCAATCAAAAGCATTGACCACAGACCTACCTGACCGCCTTCCCGGTACGTGACACACTCATTTGCGTATCTGGGATCAGTACTTCCCACAAGGCGCGATGTTTTGTTTACCCTATTTAAGCAGAACCAATGCTTGCCCGTAGAGACTAAATATAATGACATCAGATTTTGATATCGAATAATCCAAGGGGAGTTGATATGTAGCAGAATTCATCAACTGAAGGCAATCTATCTATCTATCTATCTATCTATCTATCTATCTATCTATCTATCTATCTATCTCTGTTCATATCTATCTATCTATCTATCTATCTATCTATCTATCTATCAACCTTAGTCTTTGTTCATACTTATCTATCTCTCTAAGTTTTTGCTCATCTCTCTCCCTTTCTCTCTGTCTCACTCTCTCTAAATATATATATGTGTATGTATATATATATATATATATATATATATATATTACAGTCTGTTCATATCTATCTATCTATCTATCTATCTATCTCAGTCTGTTTATATCTATCTATCTATCTATCTATCTGCAAGTTTCATTAAAAACCGCTGACAAGGTTCCGTGGTTAATTTCCTTGGTGAACGCCGGGTCATGTAATATAATAATTGTGTATTTGGGCAGCAATCCATCTTTCATATAAGTTTTTCTGATATTAAGCACATTTACCAATGAATATAGCATACCTTATATATATATATATATATATATATATATATATATATAATGATAATATTAGTAATCAGTATCGATATTTACAAAAGTATATAGATCCAGGGAGAGCTCTATATCAGAGACAGAGCAATAATAAAGAAAAGGAACATTTAAAAGTTCATGAGATGATATTTATTTCGTTAAGTTCTGAAAATTTGACCTCAACTCTTCAGACCTCGTAATATTACAAGATCCGAAGAGTTAATTTTCCGACCTTAACGAAAGAAATATCACCTCATGGCCTTTCACGTGTTCGTTTTATTTAGAATAATGATGTATATGTGTGTGTGTGTGTTTGCGTTTGTGTTTGTGTGTTATCAGAGGACGAAATGCGTCGGCTAAGAGAAGTTTTCTTGTTGTCTTTATTCATATATATGTCACATATATATATATTTATATATACTCACACAAAAACAGTATGTTCATATCTATCTACCTATCTATCTATCTCAGTCTGTTCATATCTATCTATCTATCTATCTATCTATCTGTTTCAGTCTGTTCATTATCTATCTATCTATCTATCTATCTATCTATCTATCTATCTATCTATCTATCTATGTAAGTTTTTGTTCAACTTTCACTCTGTGTATATATATATATATATATATATATATATCCCAGTCGGTTTCGGTTTATTTGTCAGCCTTAATCTATCTATCTATCTATCTATCTATCTATCTATCTATCTATCTAGGTCACTGTTCATTATCTATCTATCTATCTATCTGAGTTTTTGTTCATATCTATCTATCTATCTATCTATCTATCTATCTATCTATCTATCTCCACCTGGGTATGACGAAAAATTACATCCTGCAGGGAGGTCTCTGATCGTTGGGGTTGTGAGTAGCGTGGAGCCACTTCTTGATTGTTTTGTATCCAGCTCCAATCTGGCGCGCGGTGGTAGCACCTGTTAGAGTTCCGGCTATGGGCAAACAGTGAACCCTCAGACTTGTGTCAATAAACTGAAAGTATAGGTGAATAATAATAATGATAATAATAATAATAATAAATTGTCGGCAACTGATTTTTATAAACGAAAAAAATAAAACAATTACTAGTTAATAAATTTAATCTCGGCATTAAATGACCCAGAATTAGTTGTTAACACGCTAAGCTAAGAAATATCTATCTATCTATCTATCTATCTATCTATCTATCTATCTATCTATCTGTTTCTCTGTCTCTGTATTAATCTCTGTCCCTGTCTATCCATCGTTGCTTTCTGTCTCTCAATTCATATCTATCTATCTATCTATCTATCTATCTATCTATCTATCTATCTATCTATCTATCTATCTGTGTATGTAGATTTATGTCCGTGTACATAAAACAGGAGCACGTAACAGGAACATGTTAATCGATATGGCTTTTGGTTTGTTTGTCTTTAAATCATCTCCCAGTTTCCATTTTCCTTGGTCGAAATATATTGCCAATCCATTTGACCCGATTTCTTTCTCATCACGTACATCTCCCGAGCGAAAGTATTAATGCTGTAGACAAATGCAGGAACACATATCAACTTTATTTACTTCAACGTTTCTTTTCTGTCTGTCTCGTTCCTTGTCATTTCAGATCAAAATGCATATGTTTATGTGTGGCAATCTCTTTCCTGTCTGGTTGCTTTTAGAGTTTTACAGAATCAGTGATTTTTTCCTTCAAGGGGAGGGGGGTGAAAAAAAAGAGGTCGTTATTTTTTTTTTTCTATTTAAGTCTATGCGACACTTTACTTTTTTCATCCATTTTGAATTAGTCCGGTATCTTTAGATTAGACTTGGTGCAAAACGAAATGTTGCCACAGAATTTCATTTTTTTGTGGTCCTGATATATATATATATATATATATATATATATATATATATATATATATATATATAATGATCAAAAGATAGTTTTACAAATGATCTACTACTTCAATGCTTCCAAAATGGGATGGCATTGTAACATACGCTGATTTTAGATAGAAAGATAGATAGATAGATAGATAGATAGATAGATAATGAACAGCCTGAAGTAGATAGATAGATAGATAGATAGATACATGAATATATTTGAAAAGAGGGTGAGATTGCTATGAAGAAAGACTGAGTTATGATCAGAAATAGATAGATAGATAGATAGATAGATAATGAACAGCCTGAAGTAGATACATAGATAGATAGATAGTGCAAAACGAAATGTTGCCACAGGATTTCATTTTTTGTGGTCTTGGATATATATATATATATATATATATATATATATATATATATATATATATGATGATCAAAAAAGTAGTTTTACAAATGATCTACTACTTCAAGGCTTCCAAAATGGGATGGCATTGTAACATAAGCTGATTTTAGATAGATAGATAGATAGATAGATAGATAATGAACAGCCTGAAGTAGATAGATAGATAGATAGATAGATAGATAGATAGATAGTGCAAAACGAAATGTTGCCACAGAATTCCATTTTTTGTGGACCTGATATATGTATATATATATATATATATATATATATATATATGATGATCAAAAGGTAGTTTTACAAATGATCTACTTCTTCAAGGCTTCCAAAATGGGATAGCATTTTAACTATTGTGAGACCGTAACATACCTACAACATGGACTCTTCCAGGACTATATAAAGTATGCGACATAACACTCTAGGGAGCAGAAGAAGAAGAGGAGAGAGAGAGAGAGAGAGAGAGAGAGAGAGAGAGAGAGAGAGAGAGTATTCTAATACCGTAGTATCAGCCGCGTACGACTACCAATATCGGACACTAGCACATAGTAAGCTCCGCTTACACTTACACTATCTTTGTAACCTTTTTGTTTAATATATCTTTCTTACCTCTAATCTGTGTTTCGTGTTTTTCTTCCGTGGTCCCAACTTTGGGCCCACATCAGTGGCGACGAAGAATTCGAGAAACATATTCACGTCGAAAACCTCAATACCTTACCAGTCCCACATCAGTGGCGACAGAAAGATTCGAGAATTTCGTTCTCACCATATCAATAGCGACAGAGTACTCGAAAAATACACAGAAACTCCACGCGTTCCCACAGTAGTGTTGAACGAGAAATTAAGCTGGTATTACTACATTAGCGATTTAAACGCAACGCCCAGCATCTACATATATATAATAAAAAAATATTCCGATATCAAACAGCAGTGACGAACTAGCGATTCGACATCTACGGAATATTAAAGTCTGTCCAAATAACATTACGAGAACGATTTCTTACATACCCACACACAGAAAAAAAACAGGTTGTTCATAAAACAAACTGACAACACAAGACCCGAAGTACTATTTACGACTCAAGTTTTCGAAAAAAAATACCTAAAATTTTTTTTTTATGTAACTGAGTTGAACTCGTGCATAAAATTATTCTCCCCTCAAATTCACTGAGGCGAGTTTTCTCTTTTTTGTACCTCTATAAAAAAAAAAGAAAAAAGCATAATAAGTGTGGTGAAAATTTATACAATGACGTTAAAATTAACGGAACCACAGAATCGCAAAAAAAGCTAAACACATAATTAGTTTAGTTTAACTAATTGTCTATCCATATTTTTTTTGGGTTAAAAAAACACAAAAAAGAAAAAACCTATCAAGATGTTTTTTGTGTCCCTCCCCCTGGTACACGGGTTTCAAAGCAACAAAAAATCGCTGTCATTTTTGTTTGTCTAAATATGGAAGATTTTCAAAAAGTAATTGCCCAAATGCTAAAAGTAAATTTGGATCAGCAACAAAAGTCAGAAGAAAGACAAAAACAACTATTTTTGGAATTACATAAACAACAAATGGAATTCCAACAAATTACGCTTCAGAATGCTGAACTACAACAGAAACAACTTAAAGAATTACTCGTAAATGGATTAAAAGGCTCAAACTCTGAAAAAGATACAATATTCTCCCAGAGTACAATCTACAATTCAATGGAAACATTTGAATACGTACCAGAGAACAACAAAACGTTCGAGGCTTTTTACAGGCGCTACGAAGATATTTTCAATGTAGACTCTGCCCAGTAAAAAAATGGTACGTCTACTATTGAGAAAACTGGGAACTACAGAACATAGTAGATTCGTAGACTTCATACTACCCAAGAAAACCACTGACTTGGATTTTTCAGAGACTATTAAGCTCCTACGGAACTATTCGGGCCTAACACAACCTTGTTCCACAAACGTTGGAAATGCCTGAACACAGTCAAAGACAACCAACAAGATTTTCTAATGTTTGCAGCATCGGTAAACAGGCTATGTAATGATTTTAAACTAGCCGAACTGACTGCCGATGATTTCAAGTTCTTGATTTTCGCACAAGGTCTAGTATCAGCAGAAGACGCCGAAGTCAGACGATAGGTACTGACCAAGCTTGAGAGCGAACAAGGATTGACTCTCCAAAAACTGGCAGAGGACTGTCAAAGAGTAATATCTGTAAAGTGTGACTCAAACACTATCGAGGAATCAGGTGTGGCTCAGATTAATAAAATCAGAAGCATGTCTACCTCCTATTCCCCTCAAAAAAACAAAAGGCAAATCCCATGTCCTAAATTCCGCAGTAACCAAAACCCAAATAAGTTAAAGAAACCGCCCGGACCATGTTACCATTGTGGTAAATGGCATTGGATGAAATTCTGTCCAGTTAAGAACAAAAAATATTGCAAAAATTGCAATAAAAGTGGGCATACTTTAACTTCGTGCTGGTACGCCAACAGAACGAGAAAACCCAAAAATAAAATTAGGCAAGCTGAATCTGACGATATTGTCGATAGGAATTTAAGAAAATATGTAACTGTGGATATTTTCAATAAGTCCATTAAATTCCAGCTTGACTCGGGTTCTGATATTTCAACCATTAACTGACGTACTTGGCCAAAATTAAACAAGCCGACCTTATTAAAAACGGAGAAAACAGCCAAATCCGTAACTGGCGAAAAGATTAACATTTTAGGCGAGGTAATACTTACAGTAACACTAAATGGAGTTACCAAAAAGCTCAAAGCCTACGTATTAAAAACTTCAGACAACTTATTTGGAACTGATTGGATAGAAAAATTCAATCTTTGGGATTGCCCAATGAGTACATTTTGTCGTAAGATACAAAGTACAACGTCGAATTTGGTAAATCTCAAAAGGAACTCAAACAATAATTTCCCCAGGTTTTTATGGCGGCCTTGGGAAATGTACCAAATGAAAGCTAAGTTCAAGGTGAAGGACGGTGCACAACCGGTATTCAAAAGAAACGGAATGTCCCTTTCGCTGCTCTAGAGCAAATCAACAAAGAGTTAGATAGACTCGAACAAGCAGGTATTCTGTCAAAAACAGATTTCAGCGAGTGGGCAGCACCTACGGTCTACGTAAAAAAAGAAGTCCAATCAAATACGAGTATGCGCAGATTTTTCCACAGGGTTAAACGATGCCTTGCAAGATCACCACTATCCTCTCCCAAGCACTGAAGAAATTTTCAATAAACTCAATGGTGGAAAAATTTTTTCTAAAATTGACCTCTCGGACGCATACCTTCAGATAGAGGTGGAAGAAGAAAGTTCCAAATTGCTCTGCATAAACACCCATAAAGGGTTGTACAAATACAATAGACTGACTTTTGAAGTAAAGGTTGCGCCTGCAATTTTCCAGCAGGTCATGGACGCCATGCTGGGCGACCTTGACTACGCAACAGCCTATTTGGATGATATACTGGTTACTAGTAAAACTACGGCAGAGCACCGGAACAATATAATAAACGTATTTGAAAAATATACGGTTTTAAGGTTAAGGAGGCAAAGTGTGACTTTTTCTTACCAGAGATTAAATACTTAGGTCACATTATAAATAAAGATGGCCGTCGGCCGGATCCAGAAAGAGCCAACGCGATCAGAAACATGCCGGCTCCAGATAACGTTCAAGCGTTACAAAGGTTCCTCGGCGTAGCTAACTTTTACCAAGGGTTCATTAAGAACATGCAAAATTTGAAAGGGTCTCTCAACCAACTTTTTAAAAAGGACAAACCATGGTCATGGACCCCGAAATGGGATGGCATTGTAACTATTGTGAGAGGGTTAGTACCGAAATGTGATTTTCTTGGGAGGTTTGAAGTAATAAAATATGACATATTATTCTGCTTTAACAATTGAATACATGGTAGATGATACTCAGCTTTTGTGCATACACATGTTTGCGTGGTGATATGCTGTACTTTGGCTGAAGATTTTGGAATACAGTTTGATTTCTTTAAGATATTGTAGGGGATTATATGAATTAATGTTAGGAAAGAATAATTTCATGTTGCTTGATCTTATTAGACGTTTGTTTTGTTTAGCTGCATATCGACGTCTACGTGTTAATGCCAAAATCTAAGTATTTTGAGCCCAATTTTACGGCTTCAACTAAATATATTTTGAATATGATTGTATTTCGTATATTAATATAATATAATATAATTATATTATATTTTATTCTATGAAATGCATTGTTGATAATTGTTTTAATATAAAAATGAATTGATGGTATTTTTACTATTATAATATAATATTTTGACTTCCAAAGTGATTTGTTTTTGCATGGAGTTTCATTATTTGCCCATAGCTGGGACCCCTAACAGGTGCTACCACCTCGGGCCAGGGTAGATCTGGGAACAACAACAATTAAAAGGAGGTTCTACGGTAACCAAAACCACCAATCGCCCGATCAGAGGCCTTGCTGCCGGATGTAGTTGATCGTCATAAACGAGAATAAAACTGCATCACAGTGGCCAGCCAAGGAGAGCAACAGGAATTAAGCTGTGGTTCCATGCGCCCCAAAACCTCCAATCTCCCGATAATAGGTCTTGTTGCTGTATGTAGTTTATCGTCAGAATCAAACCTAAAGAATGGGAAGGAGAAGTTTTAGGATATGTGCGAATAAACAAAAACGAAACTTTATGAAACTACTTTTCAAAAACAGAATTAAAATAAAGATAACACAAAACATGAATCGGACTAAAAAGTGAAACTGTCGAAGTGTTCTGGGATTTCACTATACATACCAAGTGAATTGTAGAAGCCAATAGACCCGATGCTATAAAAATTATGAATCCCAGCTTCAAAAACGGAATAATAAGAAAGAAAACACAAAACATGACTCGTACTGAAAAGTGAAACTGTCGGAGTGTTCTGGTATTTCACTATACATACCAACTGAATTGTAGAAGCCAATAGAGCCGATGTCATAAAGATTATGAAACTAAGCTTCAAAAACAGAATTATAATAAAGATAACACAAAACATGACTCGTACTAAAAAGTGAAACTGTCGAAGTGTTCTGGTATTTCACTATACATACCAACTGAATTTTAGAAGCCAATAGAGCCGATGTCATAAAGATTATGAAACCAAGCTTCAAAAACAGAATTATAATAAAGATAACACAAAACATGACTCGTACTAAAAAGTGAAACTGTCGAAGTGTTCTGGTATTTCACTATACATACCAACTTAATTGTAGAAGCCAATAGACCCGATGTCATAAAGATTATGAAACCAAGCTTCAAAAACAGAATTATAATAAAGATAACACAAAACATGACTCGTACTAAAAAGTGAAACTGTCGAAGTGTTCTGGGACTTCAGTATACATACCAACTGAATTGTAGAAGCCAATAGACCCGATGTCATAAAGATTATGAAACCAAGCTTCAAAAACAGAATTATAATAAAGATAACACAAAACATGACTCGTACTAAAAAGTGAAACTGTCGAAGTGTTCTGGTATTTCACTCTACATACCAACTGAATTGTAGAAGCCAATAGACCCGATGTCATAAAGATTATTAAACCAAGCTTCAAAAACAGAATTCTATTGAAGATTACACAAAACATGACTCGTACTGAAATTTACTATAATTGTCCATTAAACTCATAAACAAACACTTCCCCCATCAAGCACTTTCTACAAGATATTCAGCAAAGCACTGTAAAAGCACAATAAAAGAAGTAAAACAGAAAAAAAAAAATCAGCAAACCACCCACACAAATCAAACCCTTGTGTAACTTCAAAACCAAAAACGAATGTCCATTAAACCGCAATTGTTTGCAACATAATGTAGTATACCACACTACTGTAAAATAGCAGATAACGAAGAAAATATACATCGGAGTAACTGAAAGACGCTGGAAACAGAGAAGCTGCTTGAATGAAAATTAATGGAAAGGACAGTTATACTAAATGATAATTATTTGAAATGCAAAATTGTTTATTGCAATAAAAATGCAAAAATTATAAAAGGAAATAAATAAATGATAATTATTTGAAATACAAGTATCCTTCCTTTAGTGTCATGTGTGTCGCATACCACACTACTGTAAAATAGCAGGTAATGAAGAAAATATACATCGGAGTGACTGAAAGACCCTGGAAACAGAGAAACTGCTTGAATGAAAATTAATGGAAAAGACACTTATACTAAATGATAATTATTTGAAATGGAAAATTGTTTATTGTAATAAAAAAAATGCAAAACTTATAAAAGGAAATAAATAAATGATAATTATTTGAAATACAAATATCGTTAATGAAACAATTTAGTAAGAAAAAATCCTTATAATCTTAAGTTATATAATCCTGCACGCAAATAGTCAACTACTGAAGAATACTCGTTAAAAGATGTGTCATGGGAACTTACCCATAATAATAATGGACTATTCCTGACATTATAAATACTGCGCCTCTCAAGAGGTATGATGGAGATTGTAAGACGAGGAGATATAATTGAGAGCATATTGTAAGGACATTGGAATAGTGATACTTGTCGAGACAACATAGTTCACAACAAACCAAATCAACAAAGTTCACAACAAACCAAATCTAATACTTCTACTTCTTTGTATTATATTTCTGTTGTAATATATCTTTGTATTCCATTCCTGTGTTTGTGTTATTCTTTCATTGGTTCTAACCTTGGACCATCGCCGTGGTGCAAGCAACTTGGACCATAAAAAGATGCCATTAATTTTTTAAGTTTTCTATTTACATGGCCGTATTTCTTGGCGCTCTTGATATTTTGGCAACCTGTTCTTATTTTTGAAATAGGAATTTCTTGTAAGTGTTGTTCTCTTTTAAGAGCGTCTAAGAATTTCCATATTTTGGGATGAAAGGATGGCACTTGCTGCAAAAAGCCCTATGCTATCCTTCAAGAGTGTTATTAATTCTAGATAAATCAACATTGACTCTCCCAAAACAAGACCACATACGTATTTTAAACATAGGTATTTCGAATAATTTGCATTTGGTTTTCGATTAATTTTCATTCAGACAATTTACAATTCGAATAAATGATTTTCGAATAACTGTTTTCTAAGAATATTCTTGATACGTTATCTTGAAGGAGTGAAGTTGCCAAGTTTGCTGAGGAGGAGGAACGCTTTGCTATGAAGTTTCTGTAACGTTAACTACAGGTTGCAAAGAGCTTTTTTTTTGCAGACTCAGTACAACGCGCTTTTAAATTTAGAGGGTAACGTTTCAAATATGTTGCCTTGTAACGTGACGTTAATTTAAAAAAAGGGTTTAGTAATTTCTAGGGGGACATTAGCACGTGAATTCATCATCTGAATTAGTGATTCCGAATTTAAAAAAAAACACCAAAAAACTAGAATTATTTTGCAACCCGCTGATGTATGCAGAAATCCTAACAGTATTTAGTATTGTTGAAGTTATCGCTGACATTTTTGTCGAGATTTACAAATTCTACGTTTCGTTTAATTTCGCTAACGAATCGATGAAATGTGAATAAGCTGATTTGTTTGGAAAATTATTTGATAAAAACCTTGCTTCGTGGTTTAATAATTTCTTTTATTTAATTTTATAGGACTTCATGGTAAACATTAGTTTTTAAGAACATTTTTTTTTCTTTTCTTTTTTTTTTAATAACGAAGAGAAAATTCTTAGGATTTCTTACTCTTGAGCATACAACATACAACTGGCCATGCGTAAATATTTCTTTCTGGAGTCAAATTCCAACTTTTTGAAGCATATATCCTTGTGATTTGTTAACAGTTCTCGCAAACGCAGGGCGAACTGGAAACTGGATTCTTGTAGCTATAAAAAATTCAAGAAAAGATATGCAACATTGCATCTTTATTAAATAGTTACTTGTTATTTTAAATATTAAATTGTTTTTAAAATAGTGGAAGTATTTCGCATGTTAGAAAATAAAACTTTAAATTTTTCCAAAAATTAATGAAAATTTATTGTACTAAACTGCGCACCTTAGTAAAACCAACCGTAGTTTGTATCTCCTTCCTGTTTGCACTTATCCCCACGAATTTGGTGTCGATATATATATATATAAAAGTGAACATTGAAGTCAACACTCAGAGGTGACAGACTGTTTCATGGTAAACACAATGATCAGATCTGATGATTGCGTCTGGCATGAGTCAGTCTGTCGCCTCTGAGTGTTGACTTCAATGTTCACTTTTATATTTACACACGCTCTATCCCAGATATTGAGCACTTTATCCCATAAATTCAGCATAGCTTAAAACTATATTTCTTCATATATATATATATATATATATATATATATATATATATATATATATATATATTAATGCATGTTTCATTAAATGATATAGGCAAGATTTGTCTATTTATTTTAAGTAAGTTCCTTTCATATTGTCTGATAAGCTTAATAACATTATCATTGAAAGACGAAAGGAAATCACCATATTGATACATGTTTAAATTCAATCTAAGCTTTTGGCTTACATAAGCCATTATCAAAGATGGCAATTACTTTTCAATATATCAACCAATACACGGACGAAGCAATCATGATAATCTGTTTTTGTTGCATGAAAAATTTCAAAGTAACGACTAACTCGTGTATACGAGACGCGGAAGCGAAAACCGCGTCGCAGCTCGTGACGTTACACATGACCACGCGTGAGTAAAAACGAGAAGTATTAAGTATGGGATGCCGTTGGCATAAACCAGTGGCTTCTGTTATAGGCATTTGATTATATTTGTAGAGATTTAGTAGTTTATTTTGTTCAGGTTAGGTTTCAGCTGTTTTATGTATATAGCTTCAAGAAGTTTTAGTTTTTGTTTTCATGTTTAAGTATAGTTGTGTTTTCAACAAGGATTTTCCGGACTTGATGTCTAAATATACACAATATATATATATATATATATATATATATATATATATATATATATAAATTGTTGTCGCAAAACTATATGCATCGATTGCACTGCGTTTCGACAGCTGAAAACTTGCTACCTAAATATGACTTATATATACATATTACATATATATATATAACTTATATATATATACATATATATATATATATATATATATATATATATATATATATATATATATATATATATTCTGACAGCTGAATACTTGCTGCCTAAATATAACTTATATATATACACACACACACACACATATATATATATATATATATATATATATATATATATATATATATATATATATAAATTATATTTAGGCAGCAAGTATTCAGCTGTCGAAACGCAGTGCAATCCATGCATATCGTGTTGCGACAATTTTAGCTGGCAGATACGTTGGTTGCACCATATTGTCGACCTTGTGCCACATCTCAATGCACTTAAGAAAACTGACATCTAATATAGAGTTAGTAATAGAAATCAGTGTCGGGATATTTTTTCTTTTTTAATTTTTTCCCATCAGATCAACCCGAGACCCCCTCCCCAAAAAAAACAAAACACAAAAACTTGTTTCTTCTCCGAAGACAGATAAATTTTGACCTTTTCCCAATTCCTTGCCTGCCTGCTCAATGAGATCTAACGAAGTGGCCGGTTTCAACCGGACGAGAACGTATAGGACGAGAGCGAGATGGTGAGTCGACTTCCAATTCCTGACAAGTAACGTGTATGCGTCTACCACGACGATTTTTGCTTTGCTCTTGGATCTCTTGGATTTGACCAGTTGTCGAAACACAGGGTGAACAACAGAATTCAGCGCCGGGCCGATTATCGAACCGAAGGGGAAGACGATCTATTCCAAGACGGATCGATGTTCGGACACCGTTGTCAAAAAAAATCACTTCTTAAACACAAGTCGATTCAAACAGACGAGTAATCCGAGGCTTTACAACTTACCGAGGCAGAACGAGAAAGAAATGACAAACGAATATATCTTGTATCAATCTCTTTACTTGTTCGACTACAGCGGATAACACACACACACACACACACAAACACACACACACACGAACGCACGCACACACACACATATATATATTCTAAAATAAATATAGATTTTTTCTCAACGTTTTGACTGATACAACTCCAAACGTCAAGCCGCCTGACGATTGCGTCTAGCATAAAACAGTCTGTCGCCTCTGACTGTTGACTTCAATGTTCACTTTTATATTTAGATACGCTCTATCTCTGATACTGAGTACTTTATCCCATAAATATAGCACATCTTAAAACTATATTTCTTCATATATATATATATATATATATATATATATGACGTCACAGATTATGAAATGGACAAAATCCGACAAATATTTTAAGATATTTTTATGTTTATGTATCTATAAAAAAGAATGTATAAACGTATATATATATATATATATATATATATATATATATATATATATATATATATATATATGTATATATTAAAAAAGCAAAAAATACTAATATTCCATGGTTATAATTTATTACATTGGAATCGTAATCACAATCCAATTCATCAGACCTATTCTTACTCTCTCCTAGACATTGAGTTCTACATGGATTCTATCCTCGAATATATATATATATATATATATATATATATATATATATATATATATATATATATATATATATATATATATATATTTTATTTTTTAATATATATATATATATATATATATATAATCTATATATTAATATATATATTTATTTAATATATATATATTTTTTATTTTAATATATATATATTTTATTTTAATTTTTTATATAGATATATATATATATTTTTTAATATATATATATATATATATATATATATATATATATATATATATATATATATATATATAAATTTAAAGGAAAACAGAACACTTTTAAGGCTCCATTGTTTCTTTTTTTAAATTGAATTATTCGCTCTGAATTAACATTGAGGTCTCAGGATTTCATCCTCCTTGGGTTATCCATATGGATTACCAAGATTTTCCTTACTTAACTATATATATATATATATATATATATATATATATATATATATATATATATAATTATTTATTTAAATATATGATTCCATCGTAAATAAATAATTATATTTAGGCTCTACTTTTGTATCGAGCACTGTTTTTTTTTAATAATAACAAAAAATATAAAGGACTTTTGATTATTTCCCTAACGAGTTCTTTTTTCCTATTTTCTATATATTTTCACACACACACACACACACACACACACACACATATATATATATATATAATGTTAGTGGTAAATATATATATATATATATATATATATATATATATATATGTGTGCGTGTGTGTGTGAGTAAAAGGAAAATATATAGAAAATAGGAAAGAACTTGTTAGGTAAATAATCCAAAGTTCTTTTTAGTATTTTGTATATATATATATATATATTGATAATGTTTGTGGTAAATACATACATATATATATATATATATATATATATATATATATATATATATATATATATAGGATAGTGCGGTGAGTAATACTAATAATAAAGCAGTGCTCGATGTAAAATAAAAGGGCTAAAATTTATACAACAAATAAATATACATTTGTTTCTCACCTCTTGGTACACAATTTCGAATTGTATCAAACAAACGGTGCGAAAAAATGTATATTTATTTTAGAATATATATATATATATATATATATATATATATATATATACAGGGTGAGTCAAAATTATGTTAACACTAGTATGAGAGGAATCATTTAATCAGAGTTTATTGAGCAGTCTCCACCTGTCCACCAGCACTATTGATGCGCAAAAAACAGCAATCAACAGTATAAATTTCATGAGGAATGTTTGATATTATGCCTTTTATTCTGTCTTTCAGTTCATAGATTTCTCTAACATTATTGCTACACACTCAATCCTTTATCATACCCCATTAACAAGAAACGGCTTGTCTAATCAAACATGGCTATCTACGAGAATAGCATTTAGAACAAGGTGAGATACCGTCAGATTAAATATTAAAAGCATTAATTCCTTCGATGTTGCTTTGTTTACATTTCGAACATGAAATCGAGGAAATATGGTCTTTCGAGGAGATCTGAACGAAGGGATAATGAGGATGGAGGGCTTGGAAAATCTAATACCCAAAGGTCAGATTGAGACAAAGAGACAAAGAAGAATGCAGCTCGTAACATGATTTTGTTAACTGTTAAATTTTCAAAAAAATTTTAAATTTATCGTTTCTATCTGTCTATATCTCTGAGATGAGGTATTATGATTACTTGCATTATTTACATTATTCGTACTGTTACCCTCATCTTCATTGCCATATTCGCAACGTTTCGGCCGTTGTACGCTCTGGCCTTCCTCAGATGATTGGATCTGTGAGATGAGGTATTATGATTACTCGAATTATTTACGTTATTCGGACTGTTATCCTCATGTTAATTGCTATATTCGCAACGTTTCGGCCGTTGTACGCTCTGGCCTTCCTCAGATGATTGGATCTGTGAGATGAGGTATTATGATTACTCGAATTATTTACGTTATTCGGACTGTTATCCTCATGTTAATTGCTATATTCGCAACGTTTCGGCCGTTGTACGCTCTGGCCTTCCTCAGATGATTGGATCTGTGAGATGAGGTATTATGATTACTCGAATTATTTACGTTATTCGGACTGTTATCCTCATGTTAATTGCTATATTCGCAACGTTTCGGCCGTTGTACGCTCTGGCCTTCCTCAGATGATTGGATCTGTGAGATGAGGTATTATGATTACTCGAATTATTTACGTTATTCGGACTGTTATCCTCATGTTAATTGCTATATTCGCAACGTTTCGGCCGTTGTACGCTCTGGCCTTCCTCAGATGATTGGATCTCTGAGATGAGGTATTATGATTACTCGAATTATTTACGTTATTTGGACTGTTATCCTCATGTTAATTGCTATATTCGCAACGTTTCGGCCGTTGTACGCTCCAGCCTTCTGCAGGTAAATGGATCTCTGAGATGAGGTATTAGGATTACTTGCATTATTTACATTATTCGGACTGTTATCCTCATCTTCACTGTCATATTTACAACGTTTCGGCTGTTGTACGCTCCAGCTTTCCTCAGGTGATTGGATCTCTGAGGTGAAGTATTATGATTACTTGCATTATTTACATTATTCAGACTGTTATCCTTATTTTCCTTATCATATTCACAACGTTTCGGCCGTTGTACACTCTGGCCTTCTTCAGATTATTAGAATTTCGAGCAAAACCCTTTATTTATTTCACCGGGGTAGATTTTTCTAGTTCCACGTTGTTGACCATGTTTGTTGCAGTCTCTGAATATGGAATCCAGTGAAGTCCGTAATCTGTTCAATATCAGAGGTCGCCAGTGAAGATTCAGAGAAAGTAGCGGTTGTTAAGTTATTCTTCAAGTTTTCGATATCAGGTTGGCAGTGCAGACAATTTGGGAGAAAAAAATGGCTGCCTTTATACACGTCGCATTGAATATTTTGAGCTTTCTGATTGGTTAACCCTTTCTATTGGTGAACTATAAAATGAGTCAACTCATTTAGGCTAGCTCACTAGTAAACATATGCCCCCCAAAACTGCAACACACGTGCCATGCCACTTCCGGATGTTTCAGTTATTTCCCTTTAACTTAAATCTCCAAGTTTTTGGTTCACCAATGCTGAGGCCTGGTACTGAACTCACAACTCTTTGCGTCTAATTAATGGATCTCATCATCTTGCGGCCTCAGCCGAGATTGAACTCACCAATACTTTGAATGGTGTAGTTCATAATCTTGTCAAATAGCTGAATTCTTGATGCTTCCCTAGGGCTATCAAGGGTGTTTTTATCGTGACACCAACACTAAATGGATTGCCAACCAAGGCTCAGAGAGACTCCATTCACCCTCCTCTAAGAGCAGGTTTGAATTCAGAGTTTTTACTTCTCCTAGGCCAGTTGCCATCCAAGGCTATAGAACCCAGTCTGTCCTGCTATTTACCCATTGCTGGAGGGAGAAGAGAGAGGATGCACACCTTTCCCAAGGGTGTTAGCACGTAAGTGAATGTAATGGATTGGACTGGAATTCGAACTCGGCTCTGCGATTCCTCAATCCAAGCCGCTATCCATTACTCCATCGTGCCTCCGGATTGTACAACGGCTGAAACGTTGTGAATATGGCAATAAGTCCTTAAGGACACATGACCTAGTGGGTAAAGATGTTGGTTAGTTTTAAGCGTCTAACTAGTTTTTCACATAATCTATGTTACATACTATATGTCTATATATGTATAGATCCGTCCGTATTCTCATTATTCTGTCTTTTTGTATGTATGTCTGCCTATCCGCCTGACTGATGTCACTGCATTTATCATGTCATCAATTTTTGGTGCATTATGATGCCAGAATCGATATTTCGCGCAATTTACGCCAGGCATCACGGAAGCTGGTAGGCGTCAAGGTGATGACCTGATGTTTGTCCCGGTCGCAGATTGAGAAAGCATGTGACCTCACATCTTCATCCATTTTTCAGGCGGGAGAAAAATTTTTTGTTTGCGTTTGGTTGTCATAAGTTATTTCCACTTTGGAGAACCTATTGTAATGATGAATGTATCATCCTAACTAACCTTTCATCATACTTATTATAAAACGTAGATTGTGTGTGTGTGTGTGTGTCTGTTCGTTTATATATTGGATCGGATTTCCTACATTTTTCAACCAATTTCAACAAAACTTCACAGGACTACGTAAAATTACCTTGCGATGGTTCTGACAGCGCCAAAATTGTAAAAACACAATTGTTTTTGCACGAAATCAATTTGAATACACGATTAAGAGGCATCGCGAGAATGAAAGCGGGACAACTCATATCGAGTTATACTTATAAAACCCAGGTTGTTTGTGTGTGTGTGTGTGTTCGTTTATATATGGGATCGGATTTCCTACATTTTTAACCGATTTCAACAAAACTTCACTTTTTTGGCAGGTAGTGTTTCTTATTGTCTTGCACACTTTTTTCTTTATTTTTACATTCAGAATGCTTTAAAAATTCCATTTACAAGACAATTGTTTATAATAAAATTCTATTCAATCGGTAGACTCATAACGATTGAAAACAATGTTTTTGTTTGAGTTTGGGTTTGACCAATTCGTAAAAAAAAAAAAAAAACTAATTAAGACATGCGTGTCCGTCAACCTTAAACAATAATCTTTGTCAATTTTATTTTTCAGTCTTTATGATGGTCGATACTTGATCTATCTCTTACTGTTACATCGCCGGGCAACGCCGGGCTCTACTGCTAGTTAAATATATAATAACAGCTAATGAAAAGAGGGTTACAATATGACAGGTGCTGAAAAATGGCTTTCATATGACAGGTGAGGCTAAATGGGTTACATATGACAGGTGATGAAAAATGGTTGCAATACGACAGGTGATGAAAAATGGGTTGTATATGACAGGTGATGAAAAATGGGTTTCATGTGACAGGTGATGAAAATGGGTTACATATGACAGAGGATAAAAATGGGTTACAATATGACTGGTTATGTAAATGGGTCACAATATGACAGAGTATGAAAAATGTGTTGCATATGACAGGTAATGAAAAATGCGTTACATATGATTGGTGATGAAAAATGGGTTGCATATGTCAGCTGATAAAAATTTGGTACATATGACAGGGGATGAAAAATTTATCACAATATGACAGCGGATATGTTACAATATGACTGGTGATGAAAAATGTGTTACATATGACAGGTGATGAAAAATGGGTTACATATGACGGGATGAAAAATGTTTTACAAGATGACAGGTGATGAAAAATGGGTTACAATATGACTGGTGATGAAAAATGTGTTACATATGACAGGTGATGAAAAATGGGTTACATATGACGGGATGAAAATGGGTTACAATATGACAGGTGATGAAAAATGGGTTACATATGACAGGTGATGAAAAATGGGTTACAATATGACAGGTGATGAAAAATGGGTTACAATATGACAGGTAAGTTTGAGTGCAAGAAAAACAGGTAAGGCAGCAAGCTGACGGAATTGTGTGCAATTGGGTCGAGAGCCTTAGGAAAGGGAGAAACAAGGGATAGGAAGTTTTGGAGAGCCATGATCGTCCATGTTCTAAGGGGACGCGGCGCGAAGAAGAAGATGAAGAAGAAGAAGAAGAAGAGGAGGAGGAAGAAGAAGAAAATGAAGAGCAGGAGGAATAATAATAATAATAATAATGAAATTTGAAAATATCAGAGACGTTTCTAGACCAGATGATGCCCTTTTGGACACTCACCATGTAACCGGGAGATCTGGTCAGCAGCTCCGGATGGGACAGCAGCGATCGAACTGCCGTGTAGCATGCGACTATACGAAATTTTACCAAGAACAATCAAAGTCACTGCTATTCGATTGTAGGTGAACATATCAAAAAGATAAACCTAGCAAAAGTTGTGAAATCAATCAATTGCTCAACCATACATCCTGTTGGGTGCGGCTTAATGTGTAACGATGCTGAGAATAGAATCAGCCAACCGAGTTCAAACCATAACAATTCATTGATAAAATAATAAATCTGTGGAGAAGCATGAATGGAGATTATTTTTTAAAATATGTTAAATACTAGGGCCGACTGGTCTAATCTAGGAGAAGGAAAATTCTAAATTTAAAACCATGAAGGTAGCGGAAACGACTCCAATATATTTCCAAGTATTGTACGACAATTCACAGATAAAAAAAGAATCTGTGCAGAGCTTTATTGATTCATATTTTTTACGGGTTATCAACCCTATGCAGGTTATTCAAAATCAGAATATATATATATATATATATATATATATATATATATATATATATGTATCTATGTATGTATTTTAAGACATTTTTATGTTTATACATTTTTTTATAGATCCAAATATTTAAGCAAATGCTCTGTTTATAATAAATAGTATAAAACAACATTTATGGTGCCAACAGCTATCTGTCGCTGTGACTGACCAGATGATGTGCGTACCTGAATGCCATCTTTCGCTTTGAAATGGACACCCCGGCCTTCTTTCTTTCTTTTGACCTCTTTCTGAAGGTGACTGATATGTGGATACAAATTAACTCTTATGCCCCTCATCAAAATAGTCATTGTAATTTTGCGAATGAACATGCTTATAAAGATGCGTAAATTTTAAGATTGGTTATTCCTAAATTTTCGCTTGAGGATGAAACAGGGCTTGATACTTTAATTCAATTTAATTTCAATAATTATATTGAGGGTTTTGGCGCTTATTTTTGAAACATGAGAACTATTATGTAGCGAAGGAATAATATTTAAAAAAAATAACTCCTCTCTCTCTCTCTCTCTCTCTCTCTCTCTCTATCTATATATATATATATATATATATATATATATTTATATAGTTTATAACGTTATATGTATATATATATATATATATATATATATATATATATATATATATATATATATATATCAGTGGGTTAGGTTATCAATGATTGTGGGACTCATTACAATCTTTAACAAAATATACTATTGGTATAATTTAGAAGCTAAAATGATTGCTTTACTCTAACTAAAATATATAATATTAAAAATCTCTAGCCAGATATGTTTTTAAATAACAAGTGTATCTATTTTGAGGGTGTGTGTTTGTATATATGTCTATTCGTTAGTGTGTTTATGTATCTGTGAATTTTTAGCTTAATCTATTGTATGTTTTTGTGTCAGTAATCGTGGCTGCTGACTGATATCATATTTCCTCAACACTCAACATTTCCAGTCACGCTCCTTACCCCAACCCTCCAGGCTACGCTTTATTTTCACCAACTCCAGGTCGGGCTAAATTTAATTTGCCTTTTTTTTCAATGAAACGTTGTACTAAAAAAACAAACAAACCTTATATTGCATATAGTAAATTATTTAAAATGGACATATGAAAGTAATAATAATTAATGTGTTCTTTGAAAAACCGCACATGCAAATAATTAGGGATTTTAAAAAGTTTATTTATATAAATATATTGTCTGTTATGATTGCTTCCAGACCAGGAGGTCACAACAGCAAAAGGGATCATCATTCAACTTAGAACTAAATACGCTCTTATTGTTCAAAGTAGAGTCTAATAGTGCGTGTGTAAATTATTTCCCGACGGAGTGTATCTGCAAAGAAACCAAATTAATAAAAGGATAAAAGAAAAAAAAACATTTCTTAGCCGATGAGTTCGTCCTCTGAGAGACGTTATCAAGGCCAATGTTAGGATTTATTTTGTTGCATGTGTTTATATACAAGAGCAAGGATATCATTAGTTTATGAAGCCTTTTCAATTTGATAACGCTCATGAATGTTCATCATGTGGTTGAATAAAGACCGACAATTATTTAATATATTTTCTGTTTATACGTTATTTTTATAGACACAATTTATTTAAGTAAATGCTCTGTTTTTAATTAAACAGTATTAATGACATGTACCGGCTAGAATTTTCAAGAAATTTCGTAGAAAATATGCCTGTCTCTGACAGAAATCGAACCTGTATTTCTATACGGAAACCGCCATTAGATCTGACGTGCTATACAATTTAGCTACAGCGATGTGCCTGGTTAGAAAAGTTCAAATTACTGTTTTTAAACAGCACAATATTCGTCAATTTTTCTTGTCTGCTTATGAAACGTATCTTAGCGTAAACGATGGCGACATATGACAACATATAATGAAATGGGCAAGATATAATGAAA